>CAKAIZ010000506.1:0-30596 GCA_916610145.1 Eristalis arbustorum
TATATATATATACATACTGCGCTGAAACCCGCATTTCCTGAACTACTATGAAAGTTTTTGATCTTTAACCGACTTTTTCCTGTGTTCTTACTAGTTCTTCCTTTTCATATAACTTTTTCTGCTCTTTTACCTACTTTTTTCATGGAAAATCTGATTATTTTCTCAATATTTTTATATTATATATATATATACATACTGCGCTGAAACCCGCATTTCCTGAACTACTATGAAAGTTTTTGATCTTTAACCGACTTTTTTCCTGTGATTTTTACTAGTTTCTTCTTTTCATATAACTTTTTCTGCTCTTTTACCTACTTTTTTCATGGAAAATCTGATTATTTTCTCAATATTTTTTATATTATGTATATATATATACATACTGCGCTGAAACCCGCATTTCCTGAACTACTATGAAAGTTTTTGATCTTTAACCGACTTTTTCCTGTGTTCTTACTAGTTTCTTCTTTTCATATAACTTTTTCTGCTCTTTTACCTACTTTTTTCATGGAAAATCTGATTATTTTCTCAATATTTTTATATTATATATATATATATATATATATATACTGCGCTGAAACTCGCATTTCCTGAACTACTATGAAAGTTTTTGATCTTTAACCGACTTTTTTCTGTGATTTTTTACTAGTTTCTTCTTTTCATATAACTTTTTCTGCTTTTATACCTAACTTTTTTCTTGGAATATCTGATTATTTTCTCAATATTTTTATATTATACTGCTATTTTTAAATATATACTGCGCTGAAACCCGCATTTCCTGAACTACTATGAAAGTTTTTGATCTTTAACCGACTTTTTCCTGTGATTTTTACTAGTTTCTACTTTTCATATAACTTTTTCTGCTCTTTTACCTACTTTTTTCATGGAAAATCTGATTATTTTCTCAATATTTTTATATTATGTATATATATATATATATACTGCGCTGAAACTCGCATTTCCTGAACTACTATGAAAGTTTTTGATCTTTAACCGACTTTTTTCTGTGATTTTTACTAGTTTCTTCTTTTCATATAACTTTTTCTGCTCTTTTACCTGCTTTTTTCATGGAAAATCTGATTATTTTCTCAATATTTTTATATTATATATATATATACATACTGCGCTGAAACCCGCATTTCCTTAACTACTATGAAAGTTTTTGATCTTTAACCGACTTTTTCCTGTGTTCTTACTAGTTTCTTCTTTTCATATAACTTTTTCTGCTCTTTTACCTACTTTTTTCATGGAAAATCTGATTATTTTCTCAATATTTGCGCTGAAACTCGCATTTCCTGAACTACTATGAAAGTTTTTGATCTTTAACCGACTTTTTTCTGTGATTTTTACTAGTTTCTTCTTTTCATATAACTTTTTCTGCTCTTTTACCTGCTTTTTTTCATGGAAAATCTGATTATTTTCTCAATATTTTTATATTATATATATATATGCATACTGCGCTGAAACCCGCATTTCCTGAACTACTATGAAAGTTTTTGATCTTTAACCGACTTTTTCCTGTGATTTTTACTAGTTTCTTCTTTTCATATAACTTTTTCTGCTCTTTTACCTACTTTTTTCATGGAAAATCTGATTATTTTCTCAATATTTTTATATTATGTATATATATATACATACTGCGCTGAAACCCGCATTTCCTGAACTACTATGAAAGTTTTTGATCTTTAACCGACTTTTTCCTGTGTTCTTACTAGTTTCTTCTTTTCATATAACTTTTTCTGCTCTTTTACCTACTTTTTTCATGGAAAATCTGATTATTTTCTCAATATTGTTATATTATATATATATATATATATATATACTGCGCTGAAACCCGCATTTCCTGAACTACTATGAAAGTTTTTGATCTTTAACCAACTTTTTCCTGTGATTTTTACTAGTTTCTTCTTTTCATATAACTTTTTCTGCTCTTTTACCTACTTTTTTCATGGAAAATCTGATTATTTTCTCAATATTTTTATATTATACTGCTATTTTTATATATATACTGCGCTTAAACCCGCATTTCCTGAACTACTATGAAAGTTTTTGATCTTTAACCGACTTTTTCCTGTGATTTTTACTAGTTTCTTCTTTTCATATAATTTGTTCTGCTCTTTTACATACTTTTTCATGGAAAATCTGATTATTTTCTCAATATTTTTATATTATATATATATATATATACTGCGCTGAAACCCGCATTTCCTGAACTACTATGAAAGTTTTTGATCTTTAACCGACTTTTTCCTGTGATTTTTACTAGTTTCTTCTTTTCATATAACTTTTTCTGCTCTTTTACCTACTTTTTCATGGAAAATCTGATTATTTTCTCAATATTTTTATATTATGTATATATATATACATACTGCGCTGAAACCCGCATTTCCTGAACTACTATGAAAGTTTTTGATCTTTAACCGACTTTTTCCTGTGTTCTTACTAGTTTCTTCTTTTCATATAACTTTTTCTGCTCTTTACCTACTTTTTTCATGGAAAATCTGATTATTTTCTCAATATTTTTATATTATATATATATATACATACTGCGCTGAAACCCGCATTTCCTGAATTGGTCTGATTATTTTCTCAATATTTTTATATTATACTGCTATTTTTAAATATATACTGCGCTGAAACCCGCATTTCCTGAACTACTATGAAAGTTTTTGATCTTTAACCGACTTTTTCCTGTGATTTTTACTAGTTTCTACTTTTCATATAACTTTTTCTGCTCTTTTACCTACTTTTTTCATGGAAAATCTGATTATTTTCTCAATATTTTTATATTATGTATATATATATATATACTGCGCTGAAACTCGCATTTCCTGAACTACTATGAAAGTTTTTGATCTTTAACCGACTTTTTTCTGTGATTTTTACTAGTTTCTTCTTTTCATATAACTTTTTCTGCTCTTTTACCTGCTTTTTTCATGGAAAATCTGATTATTTTCTCAATATTTTTATATTATATATATATATACATACTGCGCTGAAACCCGCATTTCCTTAACTACTATGAAAGTTTTTGATCTTTAACCGACTTTTTCCTGTGTTCTTACTAGTTTCTTCTTTTCATATAACTTTTTCTGCTCTTTTACCTACTTTTTTCATGGAAAATCTGATTATTTTCTCAATATTTTTATATTATATATATATATATATACTGCGCTGAAACCCGCATTTCCTGAACTACTATGAAAGTTTTTGATCTTTAACCAACTTTTTCCTGTGATTTTTACTAGTTTCTTCTTTTCATATAACTTTTTCTGCTCTTTTACCTACTTTTTTCATGGAAAATCTGGTTATTTTCTCAATAGTTTTATATTATACTGCTATTTTTATATATATACTGCGCTTAAACCCGCATTTCCTGAACTACTATGAAAGTTTTTGATCTTTAACCGACTTTTTCCTGTGATTTTTACTAGTTTCTTCTTTTCATATAATTTCTTCTGCTCTTTTACATACTTTTTCATGGAAAATCTGATTATTTTCTCAATATTTTTATATTATATATATATATATATATACTGCGCTGAAACCCGCATTTCCTGAACTACTATGAAAGTTTTTGATCTTTAAACCGACTTTTTCCTATGATTTTTACTAGTTTCTTCTTTTCAGTATAGACTTTTTCTGCTCTTTTACCTACTTTTTTCATGGAAAATCTGATTATTTTCTCAATATTTTTATATTATATATATATATATATTATATATATATATATATATATATACTGCGCTGAAACCCGCATTTCCTGAACTACTATGAAAGTTTTTGATCTTTAACCGACTTTTTCCTATGATTTTTACTAGTTTCTTTTTTTCATATAACTTTTTCTGCTCTTTTACCTACTTTTTTCATGGAAAATCTGATTATTTTCTCAATATTTTTATATTATATATATATATATATATACATACAGCGCTGAAACCCGTTTTTCCTGAACTACTATGAAAGTTTTTGATCTTTAACCGACTTTTTCCTGTGATTTTTACTAGTTTCTTCTTTTCATATAACTTTTTCTGCTCTTTTTACCTACTTTTTTCATGGAAAATCTGATTAATTTTCTCAATATTTTTATATTATGTATATATATATACATACTGCGCTGAAACCCCGCATTTTCCTGAACTACTATGAAAGTTTTTGATCTTTAACCGACTTTTTCCTGTGATTTTTACTAGTTTCTTCTTTTCATATAACTTTTTTCTGCTCTTTTAACCTACTTTTTTCATGGAAAATCTGATTATTTTTCTCAATATTTTTATATTATACTGCTATTTTTATATATATAACTGCGCTGAAACCCGCATTTCCTGAACTACTATAGAAAGTTTTTTGATCTTAAACCGACTTTTTCCTGTGATTTTTACTAGTTTCTTCTTTTCATATAACTTTTTCTGCTCCTTTACTTACTTTTTTCATGGAAAATCTGATTATTTTCTCAATATTTTTATATTATACTGCTATTTATATATATATATATATACTGCGCTTAAGCCCGCATTTCCTGAACTACTATGAAAGTTTTTGATCTTTAACCAACTTTTTCCTGTGATTTTTACTAGTTTCTTCTTTTCATATAACTTTTTCTGCTCTTTTACCTACTTTTTTCATGGAAAATCTGATTATTTTTCTCAATATTTTTATATTATACTGCTATTTTTATATATATACTGCGCTTAAACCCGCATTTCCTGAACTACTATGAAAGTTTTTTATCTTTAACCGACTTTTTCCTGTGATTTTTACTAGTTTCTTCTTTTCATATAACTTTTTCTGCTTTTTTTACCTACTTTTTTCATGGAAAATCTGATTATTTTCTCAATATTTTTATATTATATATATATATACATACTGCGCTGAAACCCGCATTTCCTGAACTACTATGAAAGTTTTTGATCTTTAACCTTCTTTTTCCTGTGATTTTTACTAGTTTCTTCTTTTCATATAACTTTTTCTGCTCCTTTACTTACTTTTTTTCATGGAAAATCTGATTATTTTCTCAATATTTTTATATTATACTGCTATTTATATATATATATACTGCGCTTAAGCCCGCATTTCCTGAACTACTATGAAAGTTTTGATCTTTAACCAACTTTTTCCTGTGATTTTTACTAGTTTCTTCTTTTCATATAACTTTTTCTGCTCTTTTACCTACTTTTTTCATGGAAAATCTGATTATTTTCTCAATATTTTTATATTATATTATATATATATATATATATATACTATTACTGCGCTGAAACCCGCATTTCCTGAACTACTATGAAAGTTTTTTATCTTTAACCGACTTTTTCCTGTGATTTTTACTAGTTTCTTCTTTTCATATAACTTTTTCTGCTTTTTTTACCTACTTTTTTCATGGAAAATCTGATTATTTTCTCAATATTTTTATATTATATATATATATACATACTTGCGCTGAAACCCGCATTTCCTGAACTACTATGAAAGTTTTTGATCTTTAACCTTCTTTTTCCTGTGATTTTTACTAGTTTCTTCTTTTCATATAACTTTTTCTGCTCTTTTACCTACTTTTTTCATGGAAAATCTGATTATTTTCTCAATATTCTTATACTATATAAATATATATATATACTGCGCTAAGCCCGCATTTCCTGAACTACTATGAAAGTTTTTCATCTTTAACCAACTTTTTCCTGTGATTTGTACTAGTTTCTTCTTTTCATATAACTTTTTCTGCTCTTGTACCTACTTTTTTCATGGAAAATCTGATTATTTTCTCAATATTTTTATATTATATAATACTATACATACTGCGCTGAAACCCACATTTCCTGAACTACTATGAAAGTTTTTGATCTTTAACCAACTTTTTCCTGTGATTTTTACTAGTTTCTTCTTTACATATAACTTTTTCTGCTCTTTTACCTACATTTTTCATGGAAAATCTGATTATTTTCTCAAATATTTTTATATTATACTGCTATTTTTTATATATATACTGCGCTTAAACCCGCATTTCCTGAACTACTATGAAAGTTTTGATCTTTAACCGACTTTTTCCTGTGATTTTTACTAGTTTTCTTCTTTTCATATAATTTCTTCTGCTCTTTTACATACTTTTTCATGGAAAATCTGATTATTTTCTCAATATTTTTATATTATATATATATATATATACTTGCGCTGAAACCCGCATTTCCTGAACTACTATGAAGGTTTTGATCTTTAACCGACTTTTTCCTATGATTTTTACTAGTTTCTTCTTTTCATATAACTTTTTTCTGCTCTTTTACCCTACTTTTTTCATGGAAAATCTGATTATTTTCTCAATATTTTTATATTATATATATATATATATATATATATATATATATATATATATATATTTATATATATATATACTGCGCTGAAACCCGCATTTCCTGAACTACTATGAAAGTTTTTTATCTTTAACCGACTTTTTCCTTTGATTCTTACTAGTTTCTTTTTTTCATATAACTTTTTCTGTTCTTTTACCTACTTTTTTCATGGAAAATCTGATTATTTTCTCAATATTTTTATATTATATATCTATATATATACATACAGCGCTGAAACCCGTTTTTCCTGAACTACTATGAAAGTTTTTGATCTTTAACCGACTTTTTCCTGTGATTTTTACTAGTTTCTTCTTTTCATATAACTTTTTCTGCTCTTTTACCTACTTTTTTCATGAAAATCTGATTATTTTCTCAATATTTTTATATTATGTATATATATATACATACTGCGCTGAAACCCGCATTTCCTGAACTACTATGAAAGTTTTTGATCTTTAACCGACTTTTTCCTGTGATTTTTACTAGTTTCTTCTTTTCATATAACTTTTTCTGCTCTTTTACCTACTTTTTTCATGGAAAATTCATGGAAAATCTGATTATTTTCTCAATATTTTTATATTGTACTGCTATTTTTTATATATATACTGCGCTGAAACCCGCATTTCCTGAACTACTATGAAAGTTTTTGATCTTAAACCGACTTTTTCCTGTGATTTTTACTAGTTTCTTCTTTTCATATAACTTTTTCTGCTCCTTTACTTACTTTTTTCATGGAAAATCTGATTATTTTCTCAATATTTTTATATTATACTGCTATTTATATATATATATATACTGCGCTTAAGCCCGCATTTCCTGAACTACTATGAAAGTTTTTGATCTTTAACCAACTTTTTCCTGTGATTTTTACTAGTTTCTTCTTTTCATATAACTTTTTCTGCTCTTTTACCTACTTTTTTCATGGAAAATCTGATTATTTTCTCAATATTTTTATATTATATATATATATATATATATATATATATATATATACTGCGCTGAAACCCGCATTTCCTGAACTACTATGAAAGTTTTTTATCTTTAACCGACTTTTTCCTGTGATTTTTACTAGTTTCTTCTTTTCATATAACTTTTTCTGCTTTTTTACCTACTTTTTTCATGGAAAATCTGATTATTTTCTCAATATTTTTATATTATATATATATATACATACTGCGCTGAAACCCGCATTTCCTGAACTACTATGAAAGTTTTTGATCTTTAACCTTCTTTTTCCTGTGATTTTTACTAGTTTCTTCTTTTCATATAACTTTTTCTGCTCTTTTACCTACTTTTTTCATGGAAAATCTGATTATTTTCTCAATATTTTTATATTATACTGCTATTTTTATATATATACTGCGCTTAAACCCGCATTTCCTGAACTACTATGAAAGTTTTTTATCTTTAACCGACTTTTTCCTGTGATTTTTACTAGTTTCTTCTTTTCATATAACTTTTTCTGCTTTTTTACCTACTTTTTTCATGGAAAATCTGATTATTTTCTCAATATTTTTATATTATATATATATATACATACTGCGCTGAAACCCGCATTTCCTGAACTACTATGAAAGTTTTTGATCTTTAACCTTCTTTTTCCTGTGATTTAGTTTCTTCTTTTCATATAACTTTTTCTGCTCCTTTACTTACTTTTTTCATGGAAAATCTGATTATTTTTTCAATATTTTTATATTATACTGCTATTTATATATATATATACTGCGCTTAAGCCCGCATTTCCTGAACTACTATGAAAGTTTTTGATCTTCAACCAACTTTTTCCTGTGATTTTTACTAGTTTCTTCTTTTCATATAACTTTTTCTGCTCTTTTACCTACTTTTTTCATGGAAAATCTGATTATTTTCTCAATATTTTTATATTATATATATATATATATATATATATATATATATATATATACTGCGCTGAAACCCGCATTTCCTGAACTACTATGAAAGTTTTTTATCTTTAACCGACTTTTTCCTGTGATTTTTACTAGTTTCTTCTTTTCATATAACTTTTTCTGCTTTTTTACCTACTTTTTTCATGGAAAATCTGATTATTTTCTCAATATTTTTATATTATATATAAATATACATACTGCGCTGAAACCCGCATTTCCTGAACTACTATGAAAGTTTTTGATCTTTAACCTTCTTTTTCCTGTGATTTTTACTAGTTTCTTCTTTTCATATAACTTTTTCTGCTCTTTTACCTACTTTTTTCATGGAAAATCTGATTATTTTCTCAATATTCTTATACTATATAAATATATATATATACTGCGCTAAGCCCGCATTTCCTGAACTACTATGAAAGTTTTTCATCTTTAACCAACTTTTTCCTGTGATTTGTACTAGTTTCTTCTTTTCATATAACTTTTTCTGCTCTTGTACCTACTTTTTTCATGGAAAATCTGATTATTTTCTCAATATTTTTATATTATACTGCTATTTTTATATATATACTGCGCTTAAACCCGCATTTCCTGAACTACTATGAACGTTTTTGATCTTTAACTGACTTTTTCCTGTGATTTTTACTAGTTTCTTCTTTTCATATAACTTTTTCTGCTCTTTTACCTACTTTTTTCATGGAAAATCTGATTATTTTCTCAATATTTTTATATTATATATATATATATATATACTGCGCTGAAACCCGCATTTCCTGAACTACTATGAAAGTTTTTGATCTTTAACCAACTTTTTCCTGTGATTTTTACTAGTTTCTTCTTTTCATATAACTTTTTCTGCTTTTATACCTACTTTTTTCATGGAAAATCTGATTATTTTCTCAATATTTTTATATTATACTGCTATTTTTATATATATACTGCGCTGAAACCCGCATTTTCTGAACTACTATGAAAGTTTTTGATCTTTAACCTTCTTTTTCCTGTGATTTTTGCTAGTTTCTTCTTTTCGTATAACTTTTTCTGCTCTTTTACCTACTTTTTTCATGGAAAATCTGATTATTTTCTCAATATTTTTATATTATATATATATATACATACTGCGCTGAAACCCGCATTTCCTGAACTACTATGAAAGTTTTTGATCTTTAACCTTCTTTTTCCTGTGATTTTTACTAATTTCTTCTTTTCATATAACTTTTTCTGCTCTTTTACCTACTTTTTTCATGGAAAATCTGATTATTTTCTCAATATTTTTATATTATATATATATATATATATATATACTGCGCTGAAACCCGCATTTCCTGAACTACTATGAAAGTTTTTTTATCTTTAACCGACTTTTTCCTTTGATTTTTACTAGTTTCTTCTTTTCATATAACTTTTTCTGCTCTTTTACCTACTTTTTTCATGGAAAATCTGATTATTTTCTCAATATTTTTATATTATATATATATATACATACTGCGCTGAAAGCCGCATTTCCTGAACTACTATGAAAGTTTTTGATCTTTGACCAACTTTTTCCTGTGATTTTTACTAGTTTCTTCTTTTTATATAACTTTTTCTGCTTTTATACCTAACTTTTTTCATGGAATATCTGATTATTTTCTCAATATTTTTATATTATACTGCTATTTTTATATATATACTGCGCTGAAACCCGCATTTCCTGAACTACTATGAAAGTTTTTGATCTTTAACCGACTTTTTCCTGTGATTTTTACTAGTTTCTTCTTTTCATATAACTTTTTCTGCTCTTTTACCTACTTTTTTCATGGAAAATCTGATTATTTTCTCAATATTTTTATATTATGTATATATATATATACATACTGCGCTGAAACTCGCATTTCCTGAACTACTATGAAAGTTTTTGATCTTTAACCGACTCTTTTCTGTGATTTTTACTAGTTTCTTCTTTTCATATAACTTTTTCTGCTCTTTTACCTACTTTTTTCATGGAAAATCTGATTATTTTCTCAATATTTTTATATTATATATATATATACATACTGCGCTGAAACCCGCATTTCCTGAACTACTATGAAAGTTTTTGATCTTTAACCGACTTTTTCCTGTGATTTTTGCTAGTTTCTTCTTTTCATATAACTTTTTCTGCTCTTTTACCTACTTTTTTCATGGAAAATCTGATTAATTTCTCAATATTTTTATAGTATACTGCTATTTTTATATATATACTGCGCTGAAACCCGCATTTCCTGAACTACTATGAAAGTTTTTGATCTTTAACCGAATTTTTCCTGTGATTTTTACTAGTTTCTTCTTTTCATATAACTTTTTCTGCTCTTTTACCTACTTTTTTCATGGAAAATCTGATTATTTTCTCAATATTTTTATATTATATATATATATATATATATATACTGCGCTGAAACCCGCATTTCCTGAACTACTATGAAAGTTTTTGATCTTTAACCAACTTTTTCCTGTGATTTTTACTAGTTTCTTCTTTTCATATAACTTTTTCTGCTCTTTTACCTACTTTTTTCATGGAAAATCTGATTATTTTCTCAATATTTTTATATTAAATATATATATATACATACTGCGCTGAAAACCGCATTTCCTGAACTACTATGAAAGTTTTTGATCTTTAACCAACTTTTTCCTGTGATTTTTACTAGTTTCTTCTTTTCATATAACTTTTTCTGCTTTTATACCTAACTTTTTTTATGGAAAATCTGATTATTTTCTCAATATTTTTATATTATACTGCTATTTTTATATATATACTGCGCTGAAACCCGCATTTCCTGAACTACTATGAAAGTTTTTGATCCTTAACCGACTTTTTCCTGTGATTTTTACTAGTTTCTTCTTTTCATATAACTTTTTCTGCTCTTTTACCTACTTTTTTCATGGAAAATCTGATTATTTTCTCAATATTCTTATACTATATAAATATATATATATACTGCGCTAAGCCCGCATTTCCTGAACTACTATGAAAGTTTTTCATCTTTAACCAACTTTTTCCTGTGATTTGTACTAGTTTCTTCTTTTCATATAACTTTTTCTGCTCTTTTACCTACTTTTTTCATGGAAAATCTGATTATTTTCTCAATATTTTTATATTATATATATATATATATACATACTGCGCTGAAACCCGCATTTCCTGAACTACTATGAAAGTTTTTGATCTTTAACCTTCTTTTTCCTGTGATTTTTGCTAGTTTCTTCTTTTCATATAACTTTTTCTGCTGTTTTACCTACTTTTTTCATGGAAAATCTGATTATTTTCTCAATATTTTTATATTATGTATATATATATACATACTGCGCTGAAACTCGCATTTCCTGAACTACTATGAAAGTTTTTGATCTTTAACCGATTTTTTTCTGTGATTTTTACTAGTTTCTTCTTTTCATATAACTTTTTCTGCTCTTTTACCTACTTTTTTCATGGAAAATCTGATTATTTTCTCAATATTTTTATATTATGTATATATATATATACATACTGCGCTGAAACTCGCATTTCCTGAACTACTATGAAAGTTTTTGATCTTTAACCGACTCTTTTCTGTGATTTTTACTAGTTTCTTCTTTTCATATAACTTTTTCTGCTCTTTTACCTACTTTTTTCATGGAAAATCTGATTATTTTCTCAATATTTTTATATTATATATATATATACATACTGCGCTGAAACCCGCATTTCCTGAACTACTATGAAAGTTTTTGATCTTTAACCGACTTTTTCCTGTGATTTTTGCTAGTTTCTTCTTTTCATATAACTTTTTCTGCTCTTTTTCCTACTTTTTTCATGGAAAATCTGATTATTTTCTCAATATTTTTATATTATACTGCTATTTTCATATATATACTGCGCTGAAACCCGCATTTCCTGAACTACTATGAAAGTTTTTGATCTTTAACCGACTTTTTCCTGTGATTTTTACTAGTTTCTTCTTTTCATATAACTTTTTCTGCTCTTTTACCTACTTTTTTCATGGAAAATCTGATTATTTTCTCAATATTTTTATATTATATATATAT
Source organism: Eristalis arbustorum (assembly GCA_916610145.1). Taxonomy (NCBI): domain Eukaryota; kingdom Metazoa; phylum Arthropoda; class Insecta; order Diptera; family Syrphidae; genus Eristalis; species Eristalis arbustorum. The sequence goes on from CAKAIZ010000506.1 coordinate 12,287, forward strand.
ATATATATATATATATATATATATATATATATATATATACTGCGCTGAAACCCGCATTTCCTGAACTACTATGAAAGTTTTTGATCTTTAACCAACTTTTTCCTGTGATTTTTACTAGTTTCTTCTTTTCATATAACTTTTTCTGCTCTTTTACCTACTTTTTTCATGGAAAATCTGATTATTTTCTCAATATTTTTATATTATACTGCTATTTTTATATATATACTGCGCTGAAACCCGCATTTCCTGAACTACTATGAAAGTTTTTGATCTTTAACCGACTTTTTCCTGTGATTTTTACTAGTTTCTTCTTTTTATATAACTTTTTCTGCTCTTTTACCTACTTTTTTCATGGAAAATCTGATTATTATCTCAATATTTTTATAATATATATATATATATATATATACTGCGCTGAAACCCGCATTTCCTGAACTACTATGAAAGTTTTTGATCTTTAACCAACTTTTTCCTGTGATTTTTACTAGTTTCTTCTTTTCATATAACTTTTTCTGCTCTTTTACCTACTTTTTTCATGGAAAATCTGATTATTTTCTCAATATTTTTATATTATGTATATATATATATACATACTGCGCTGAAACTCGCATTTCCTGAACTACTATGAAAGTTTTTGATCTTTAACCGACTCTTTTCTGTGATTTTTACTAGTTTCTTCTTTTCATATAACTTTTTCTGCTCTTTTACCTACTTTTTTCATGGAAAATCTGATTATTTTCTCAATATTTTTATATTATATATATATATACATACTGCGCTGAAACCCGCATTTCCTGAACTACTATGAAAGTTTTTGATCTTTAACCGACTTTTTCCTGTGATTTTTGCTAGTTTCTTCCTTTCATATAACTTTTTCTGCTCTTTTACCTACTTTTTTCATGGAAAATCTGATTATTTTCTCAATATTTTTATATTATATATATATATACATACTGCGCTGAAACCCGCATTTCCTGAACTACTATGAAAGTTTTTGATCTTTAACCAACTTTTTCCTGTGATTTTTACTAGTTTCTTCTTTTCATATAACTTTTTCTGCTCTTTTACCTACTTTTTTCATGGAAAATCTGATTATTTTCTCAATATTTTTATATTATACTGCTATTTTTATATACATATATACTGCGCTTAAACCCGCATTTCCTGAACTACTATGAAAGTTTTTGATCTTTAACCGACTTTTTCCTGTGATTTTTACTAGTTTATTCTTTTCATATAATTTCTTCTGCTCTTTTACATACTTTTTTCATGGAAAATCTGATTATTTTCTCAATATTTTTATATTATATATATATATATATATACTGCGCTGAAACCCGCATTTCCTGAACTACTATGAAAGGTTTTGATCTTTAACCGACTTTTTCCTGTGATTTTTACTAGTTTCTTCTTTTCATATAACTTTTTCTGCTCTTTTACCTACTTTTTTCATGGAAAATCTGATTATTTTCTCAATATTTTTATATTATACTGCTATTTTTATATATATACTGCGCTTAAACCCGCATTTCCTGAACTACTATGAACGTTTTTGATCTTTAACTGACTTTTTCGTGTGATTTTTACTAGTTTCTTCTTTTCATATAACTTTTTCTGCTCTTTTACCTACTTTTTTCATGGAAAATCTGATTATTTTCTCAATATTTTTATATTATATATATATATATACATACTGCGCTGAAACCCGCATTTCCTGAACTACTATGAAAGTTTCTGATCTTTAACCTTCTTTTTCCGGTGATTTTTACTAGTTTCTTCTTTTCATATAACTTTTTCTGCTCTTTTACCTACTTTTTTCATGGAAAATCTGATTATTTTCTCAATATTTTTTATATTATATTATTTTTATATTATTTTATATTATATATATATATATATATATATATATATATATATATATATATATATATATATATACTGCGCTGAAACCCGCATTTCCTGAACTACTATGATAGTTTTTTATCTTTAACCGACTTTTTCCTTTGATTTTTACTAGTTTCTTCTTTTCATATAACTTATTCTGCTCTTTTACCTACTTTTTTCATGGAAAATCTGATTATTTTCTCAATATTTTTATATTAAATATATATATATACATACTGCGCTGAAACCCGCATTTCCTGAACTACTATGAAAGTTTTTGATCTTTAACCAACTTTTTCCTGTGATTTTTACTAGTTTCTTCTTTTCATATAACTTTTTCTGCTTTTATACCTAACTTTTTTTATGGAATATCTGATTATTTTTTCAATATTTTTATATTATACTGCTATTTTTATATATATACTGCGCTGAAACCCGCATTTCCTGAACTACTATGAAAGTTTTTGATCTTTAACCGACTTTTTCCTGTGATTTTTACTAGTTTCTTCTTTTCATATAACTTTTTCTGCTCTTTTACCTACTTTTTTCATGGAAAATCTGATTATTTTCTCAATATTCTTATACTATATAAATATATATATATACTGCGCTAAGCCCGCATTTCCTGAACTACTATGAAAGTTTTTCATCTTTAACCAACTTTTTCCTGTGATTTGTACTAGTTTCTTCTTTTCATATAACTTTTTCTGCTCTTTTACCTAGTTTTTTCATGGAAAATCTGATTATTTTCTCAATATTTTTATATTATATATATATATATATACATACTGCGCTGAAACCCGCATTTCCTGAACTACTATGAAAGTTTTTGATCTTTAACCTTCTTTTTCCTGTGATTTTTGCTAGTTTCTTCTTTTCATATAACTTTTTCTGCTCTTTTACCTACTTTTTTCATGGAAAATCTGATTATTTTCTCAATATTTTTATATTATGTATATATATATACATACTGCGCTAAAACTCGCATTTCCTGAACTACTATGAAAGTTTTTGATCTTTAACCGACTTTTTTCTGTGATTTTTACTAGTTTCTTCTTTTCATATAACTTTTTCTGCTCTTTTACCTACTTTTTTCATGGAAAATCTTATTATTTTCTCAATATTTTTATATTATATATATATATATACATATATACTGCGCTGAAACCCGCATTTCCTGAACTACTATGAAAGTTTTTTATCTTTAACCGACTTTTTCCTTTGATTTTTACTAGTTTCTTCTTTTCATATAACTTTTTCTGCTCTTTTACCTACTTTTTTCATGGAAAATCTGATTATTTTCTCAATATTTTTATATTATATATATATATACATACTGCGCTGAAACCCGCATTTCCTGAACTACTATGAAAGTTTTTCATCTTTAACCTTCTTTTTCCTGTGATTTTTACTAGTTTCTTCTTTTCATATAACTTTTTCTGCTTTTATACCTAACTTTTTTCATGGAATATCTGATTATTTTCTCAATATTTTTATATTATACTGCTATTTTTATATATATACTGCGCTGAAACCCGCATTTCCTGAACTACTATGAAAGTTTTTGATCTTTAACCGACTTTTTCCTGTGATTTTTACTAGTTTCTTCTTTTCATATAACTTTTTCTGCTCTTTACCTACTTTTTTCATGGAAAATCTGATTATTTTCTCAATATTTTTATATTATGTATATATATATACATACTGCGCTGAAACTCGCATTTCCTGAACTACTATGAAAGTTTTTGATCTTTAACCGACTTTTTTCTGTGATTTTTACTAGTTTCTTCTTTTCATATAACTTTTTCTGCTCTTTTACCTACTTTTTTCATGGAAAATCTGATTATTTTCGCAATATTTTTATATTATATATATATATATACATACTGCGCTGAAACCCGCATTTCCTGAACTACTATGAAAGTTTTTGATCTTTAACCGACTTTTTCCTGTGATTTTTACTAGTTTCTTCTTTTCATATAACTTTTTCTGCTCTTTTACCTACTTTTTTCATGGAAAATCTGATTATTTTCTCAATATTTTTATATTATACTGCTATTTTTATATATATACTGCGCTTAAACCCGCATTTCCTGAACTACTATGAACGTTTTTGATCTTTAACTGATTTTTTCCTGTGATTTTTACTAGTTTCTTCTTTTCATACAACTTTTTCTGCTCTTTTACCTACTTTTTTCATGGAAAATCTGATTATTTTCTCAATATTTTTATATTATATATATATATATACATACTGCGCTGAAACCCGCATTTCCTGAACTACTATGAAAGTTTTTGATCTTTAACCTTCTTTTTCCTGTGATTTTTACTAGTTTCTTCTTTTCATATAACTTTCTCTGCTCTTTTACCTACTTTTTTCATGGAAAATCTGATTATTTTCTCAATATTTTTATATTATATATATATATATATACTGCGGTGAAACCCGCATTTCCTGAACTACTATGAAAGTTTTTTATCTTTAACCGACTTTTTCCTTTGATTTTTACTAGTTTCTTTTTTTCATATAACTTTTTCTGCTCTTTTACCTACTTTTTTCATGGAAAATCTGATTATTTTCTCAATATTTTTATATTATATATATATATATATACATACTGCGCTGAAACCCGCATTTCCTGAACTACTATGAAAGTTTTTGATCTTTAACCGACTTTTTCCTGTGATTTTTACTAGTTTCTTCTTTTCATATAACTTTTTCTGCTCTTTTACCTACTTTTTTCATGGAAAATCTGATTATTTTCTCAATATTTTTATATAATGTATATATATATACATACTGCGCTGAAACTTGCATTTCCTGAACTACTATGAAAGTTTTTGATCTTTAACCAACTTTTTCCTGTGATTTTTACTAGTTTCTTCTTTTCATATAACTTTTTCTGCTCTTTTACCTACTTTTTTCATGGAAAATCTGATTATTTTCTCAATATTTTTATATTATACTGCTATTTTTATATATATACTGCGCTAAACCCGCATTTCCTGAACTACTATGAAAGTTTTTCATCTTTAACCAAATTTTTCCTGTGATTTTTATTAGTTTTTTCTTTTCATATAACTTTTTCTGCTCTTTTACCTACTTTTTTCATGGAAAATCTGATTATTTTCTCAATATTTTTATATTATACTGCTATTTTTATATACATACTGCGCTAAACCCGCATTTCCTGAACTACTATGAAAGTTTTTCATCCTTAACCAACTTTTTCCTGTAATTTTTACTAGTTTCTTCTTTTCATATAACTTTTTTTGCTCTTTTACCTACTTTTTTCATGGAAAATCTGATTGTTTTCTCAATATTTTTATATTATATATATATATACATACTGCGCTGAAACCCGCATTTCCTGAACTACTATGAAAGTTTTTGATCTTTAACCGACTTTTTCCTGTGATTTTTACTAGTTTCTTCTTTTCATATAACTTTTTCTGCTCTTTTACCTACTTTTTTCATGGAAAATCTGATTATTTTCTCAATATTTTTATATTATACTGCTATTTTTATATATATACTGCGCTTAAACCCGCATTTCCTGAACTACTATGAACGTTTTTGATCTTTAACTGATTTTTTCCTGTGATTTTTACTAGTTTCTTCTTTTCATATAACTTTTTTTGCTCTTTTACCTACTTTTTTCATGGAAAATCTGATTATTTTCTCAATATTTTTATATTATATATATATATATACATACTGCGCTGAAACCCGCATTTCCTGAACTACTATGAAAGTTTTTGATCTTTAACCTTCTTTTTCCTGTGATTTTTACTAGTTTCTTCTTTTCATATAACTTTCTCTGCTCTTTTACCTACTTTTTTCATGGAAAATCTGATTATTTTCTCAATATTTTTATATTATATATATATATATATATATATATATATATATATATATACTGCGCTGAAACCCGCATTTCCTGAACTACTATGAAAGTTTTTTATCTTTAACCGACTTTTTCCTTTGATTTTTACTAGTTTCTTTTTTTCATATAACTTTTTCTGCTCTTTTACCTACTTTTTTCATGAAAAATCTGATTATTTTCTCAATATTTTTATATTATATATATATATATATACATACTGCGCTGAAACCCGCATTTCCTGAACTACTATGAAAGTTTTTGATCTTTAACCGACTTTTTCCTGTGATTTTTACTAGTTTCTTCTTTTCATATAACTTTTTCTGCTCTTTTACCTACTTTTTTCATGGAAAATCTGATTATTTTCTCAATATTTTTATATAATGTATATATATATACATACTGCGCTGAAACCCGCATTTCCTGAACTACTATGAAAGTTTTTGATCTTTAACCAACTTTTTCCTGTGATTTTTACTAGTTTCTTCTTTTCATATAACTTTTTCTGCTCTTTTACCTACTTTTTTCATGGAAAATCTGATTATTTTCTCAATATTTTTATATTATACTCCTATTTTTATATATATACTGCGCTAAACCCGCATTTCCTGAACTACTATGAAAGTTTTTCATCTTTAACCAAATTTTTCCTGTGATTTTTATTAGTTTTTTCTTTTCATATAACTTTTTCTGCTCTTTTACCTACTTTTTTCATGGAAAATCTGATTATTTTCTCAATATTTTTATATTATACTGCTATTTTTATATACATACTGCGCTAAACCCGCATTTCCTGAACTACTATGAAAGTTTTTCATCCTTAACCAACTTTTTCCTGTAATTTTTACTAGTTTCTTCTTTTCATATAACTTTTTTTGCTCTTTTACCTACTTTTTTCATGGAAAATCTGATTGTTTTCTCAATATTTTTATATTATATATATATATATATATACATACTGCGCTGAAACCCGCATTTCCTGAACTACTATGAAAGTTTTTGATCTTTAACCTTCTTTTTCCTGTGATTTTTACTAGTTTCTTCTTTTCATATAACTTTTTCTGCTCTTTTACCTACTTTTTTCATGGAAAATCTGATTATTTTCTCAATATTTTTATATTATATATATATATATATACTGCGCTGAAACCCGCATTTCCTGAACTACTATGAAAGTTTTTGATCTTTAACCAACTTTTTCCTGTGATTTTTACTAGTTTCTTCTTTTCATATAACTTTTTCTGCTTTTATACCTACTTTTTTCATGGAAAATCTGATTATTTTCTCAATGTTTTTATATTATACTGCTATTTTTATATATATACTGCGCTGAAACCCGCATTTCCTGAACTACTATGAAAGTTTTTGATCTTTAACCAACTTTTTCCTGTGATTTTTACTAGTTTCTTCTTTTCATATAACTTTTTCTGCTTTTATACCTACTTTTTTCATGGAAAATCTGATTATTTTCTCAATGTTTTTATATTATACTGCTATTTTTATATATATACTGCGCTGAAACCCGCATTTCCTGAACTACTATGAAAGTTTTTGATCTTTAACCGACTTTTTCCTGTGATTTTTACTAGTTTCTTCTTTTCATATAACTTTTTCTGCTCTTTTACCTACATTTTTCATGGAAAATCTGATTATTTTCTCAATATTCTTATACTATATAAATATATATATATACTGCGCTAAGCCCGCATTTAATGAACTACTATGAAAGTTTTTCATCTTTAACCAACTTTTTCCTGTGATTTGTACTAGTTTCTTCTTTTCATATAACTTTTTCTGCTCTTTTACCTACTTTTTTCATGGAAAATCTGATTATTTTCTCAATATTTTTATATTATACTGCTATTTTTATATATATACTGCGCTTAAACCCGCATTTCCTGAACTACTATGAAAGTTTTTGATCTTTAACCGACTTTTTCCTGTGATTTTTACTAGTTTCTTCTTTTCATATAATTTCTTCTGCTCTTTTACATACTTTTTTCATGGAAAATCTGATTATTTTCTCAATATTTTTATATTATATATATATATATATATATATACTGCGCTGAAACCCGCATTTCCTGAACTACTATGAAAGGTTTTGATCTTTAACCGACTTTTTCCTGTGATTTTTACTAGTTTCTTCTTTTCATATAACTTTTTCTGCTCTTTTACCTACTTTTTTCATGGAACATCTGATTATTTTCTCAATATTTTTATATTATACTGCTATTTTTATATATATCTTAAATATAAATCTTATTTATATAAATCTGCTCTTAAACCCGCATTTCCTGAACTACTATGAACGTTTTTGATATTTAACTGCCTTTTTCCTGTGATTTTTACTATTTTCTTCTTTTCATATAACTTTTTCTGCTCTTTTACCTACTTTTTTCATGGAAAATCTGATTATTTTCTCAATATTTTTATATTATATATATATATATATACTGCGCTGAAACCCGCATTTCCTGAACTAGTATGAAAGTTTTTGATCTTTAACCTTCTTTTTCCTGTGATTTTTACTAGTTTCTTCTTTTCAGATAACTTTTTCTGCTCTTTTACCTACTTTTTTCATGGAAAATCTGATTATTTTCTCAATATTTTTATATTATATATATATATATATATATACTGCGCTGAAACCCGCATTTCCTGAACTACTATGAACGTTTTTGATCTTTAACCGACTTTTTCCTGTGATTTTTACTAGTTTCTTCTTTTCATATAACTTTTTCTGCTCTTTTACCTACTGTTTTCATGGAAAGTCTGATTATTTTCTCAATATTTTTATATTATATATATATATATACATACTGCGCTGAAACCCGCATTTTCTGAACTACTATGAAAGTTTTTGATCTTTAACCGACTTTTTCCTGTGATTTTTACTAGTTTCTTCTTTTCACATAGCTTTTTCTGCTCTTTTACCTACTTTTTTCATGGAAAATCTGATTATTTTCTCAATATTTTTATATTATATATATATATACATACTGCGCTGAAACCCGCATTTCCTGAACTACTATGAAAGTTTTTGATCTTTAACCAACTTTTTTCTGTGATTTTTACTAGTTTCTTCTTTTCATATAACTTTTTCTGCTTTTATACCTACTTTTTTCATGGAAAATCTCATTATTTTCTCAATATTTTTATATTATACTGCTATTTTTATATATATACTGCGCTGAAACCCGCATTTCCTGAACTACTATGAAAAATTTTGATCTTTAACCGACTTTTTCCTGTGATTTTTACTAGTTTCTTCTTTTCATATAACTTTTTCTGCTCTTTTACCTACTTTTTTCATGGAAAATCTGATTATTTTCTCAATATTTTTATATTATACTGCTATTTTTATATATATACTGCGCTGAAACCCACATTTCCTGAACTACTATGAAAGATTTTGATCTTTAACCAACTTTTTCCTGTGATTTTTACTAGTTTCTTCTTTTCATATAACTTTTTCTGCTCTTTTACCTACTTTTTCATGGAAAATCTGATTATTTTCTCAATATTCTTATATTATATATATATATACATACTGCGCTGAAACCCGCGTTTCCTGAACTACTATGAAAGTTTTTGATCTTTAACCAACTTTTTCCTGTGATTTTTACTAGTTTCTTCTTTTCATATAACTTTTTCTGCTTTTATACCTACTTTTTTCATGGAATATCTGATTATTTTCTCAATATTTTTATATTATACTGCTATTTTTATATATATACTGCGCTGAAACCCGCATTTCCTGAACTACTATGAAAGTTTTTGATCTTTAACCGACTTTTTCCTGTGATTTTTACTAGTTTCTTCTTTTCATATAACTTTTTTCTGCTCTTTTACCTACTTTTTTCATGGAAAATCTGATTATTTTCTCAATATTTTTATATTATATATATATATACATACTGCGCTGAAACCCGCATTTCCTGAACTTCTATGAAAGTTTTTGATCTTTAACCGACTTTTTTCTGTGATTTTTACTAGTTTCTTCTTTTCATATAACTTTTTCTGCTCTTTTACCTACTTTTTTCAAGGAAAATCTGATTATTTTCTCAATATTTTTATATTATATATATATATACATATATATATATATACTGCGCTGAAACCCGCATTTCCTGAACTACTATGAAAGTTTTTGATCTTTAACCGACTTTTTCTGTGATTTTAACTAGTTTCTTCTTTTCATATAACTTTTTCTGCTCTTTTACCTACTTTTTTCATGGAAAATCTGATTATTTTCTCAATATTTTTATATTATATATATATATACTGCGCTGAAACCCGCATTTCCTGAGCTACTATTATATATATATATATTTTATTTCCTGAACTACTATGAAAGTTTTTGATCTTTAACCGACTTTTTCCTGTGATTTTAACAAGTTTCTTCTTTTCATATAACTTTTCTGCTCTTTTACCTACTTTTTTCATGGAAAATCTGATTATTTTCTCAATATTTTTATATTATATATATATATATACTGCGCTGAAACCCGCATTTCCTGAGCTACTATGAAAGTTTTTTATCTTTAGCCAACTTTTCCTGTGATTTTTACTAGTTTCTTCTTTTCATATAACTTTTTCTGCTTTTATACCTACTTTTTTCATGGAAAATCTGATTATTTTCTCAATATTTTTATATTATACTGCTATTTTTATATATATACTGCGCTGAAACCCGCATTTCCTGAACTACTATGAAAGTTTTTGATCTTTAACCGACTTTTTCCTGTGATTTTTACTAGTTTCTTCTTTTCACATTGCTTTTTCTGCTCTTTTACCTACTTTTTTCATGGAAAATCTGCTTATTTTCTCAATATTTTTATATTATATATATATATATACATACTGCGCTGAAACCCGCATTTCCTGAACTACTATGAAAGTTTTTGGTCTTTAACCAACTTTTTTCTGTGATTTTTACTAGTTTCTTCTTTTCATATAACTTTTTCTGCTTTTATACCTACTTTTTTCATGGAAAATCTCATTATTTTCTCAATATTTTTATATTATACTGCTATTTTTATATATATACTGCGCTGAAACCCGCATTTCCTGAACTACTATGAAAAATTTTGATCTTTAACCGACTTTTTCCTGTGATTTTTACTAGTTTCTTCTTTTCATATAACTTTTTCTGCTCTTTTACCTACTTTTTTCATGGAAAATCTGATTATTTTCTCAATATTTTTATATTATACTGCTATTTTTATATATATATACTGCGCTGAAACCCACATTTCCTGAACTACTATGAAAGATTTTGATCTTTAACCAACTTTTTCCTGTGATTTTTACTAGTTTCTTCTTTTCATATAACTTTTTCTGCTCTTTTACCTACTTTTTTCATGGAAAATCTGATTATTTTCTCAATATTCTTATATTATATATATATAAATACATACTGCGCTGAAACCCGCGTTTCCTGAACTACTATGAAAGTTTTTGATCTTTAACCAACTTTTTCCTGTGATTTTTACTAGTTTCTTCTTTTCATATAACTTTTTCTGCTTTTATACCTACTTTTTTCATGGAATATCTGATTATTTTCTCAATATTTTTATATTATACTGCTATTTTTATATATATACTGCGCTGAAACCCGCATTTCCTGAACTACTATGAAAGTTTTTGATCTTTAACCGACTTTTTCCTGTGATTTTTACTAGTTTCTTCTTTTCATATAACTTTTTTTCTGCTCTTTTACCTACTTTTTTCATGGAAAATCTGATTATTTTCTCAATATTTTTATATTATATATATATATACATACTGCGCTGAAACCCGCATTTCCTGAACTACTATGAAAGTTTTTGATCTTTAACCGACTTTTTTCTGTGATTTTTACTAGTTTCTTCTTTTCATATAACTTTTTCTGCTCTTTTACCTACTTTTTTCATGGAAAATCTGATTATTTTCTCAATATTTTTATATTATATATATATATACATACTGCGCTGAAACCCGCATTTTCTGAACTACTATGAAAGTTTTTGATCTTTAACCGACTTTTTCCTGTGATTTTTACTAGTTTCTTCTTTTCATATAACTTTTTCTGCTCTTTTACCTACTTTTTTCATGGAAAATCTGATTATTTTCTCAATATTTTTATATTATATATATATATATACTGCGCTGAAACCCGCATTTCCTGAGCTACTATGAAAGTTTTTTATCTTTAGCCAACTTTTCCTGTGATTTTTACTAGTTTCTTCTTTTCTTATAACTTTTTCTTCTTTTATACCTACTTTTTTCATGGAAAATCTGATTATTTTCTCAATATTTTTATATTATACTGCTATTTTTATATATATACTGCGTTGAAACCCGCATTTCCTAAACTACTATGAAAGTTTTTGATCTTTAACCGACTTTTTCCTGTGATTTTTACTAGTTTCTTCTTTTCATATAACTTTTTCTGCTCTTTTACCTACTTTTTTCATGGAAAATCTGATTATTTTCTCAATATTCTTATATTATATAAATATATATATATACTGCGCTAAGCCCGCATTTCCTGAACTACTATGAAAGTTTTTCATCTTTAACCAACTTTTTCCTGTGATTTGTACTAGTTTCTTCTTTTCATATAACTTCTTCTGCTCTTTTACCTACTTTTTTCATGGAAAATCTGATTATTTTCTCAATATTTTTATATTATACTGCTATTTTTATATATATACTGCGCTTAAACCCGCATTTCCTGAACTACTATGAAAGTTTTTGATCTTTAACCTACTTTTTCCTGTAATTTTTACTAGTTTCTTCTTTTCATATAATTTGTTCTGCTCTTTTACATACTTTTTTCATGGAAAATCTGATTATTTTCTCAATATTTTTATATTATATATATATATATATACTGCGCTGAAACCCGCATTTCCTGAACTACTATGAAAGTTTTTGATCTTTAACCGACTTTTTCCTGCGATTTTTACTAGTTTCTTCTTCTCATATAACTTTTTCTGCTCTTTTACCTACTTTTTTCATGGAAAATCTGATTATTTTCTCAATATTTTTATATTATACTGCTATTTTTATATATATACTGCGCTTAAACCCGCATTTCCTGAACTACTATGAACGTTTTTGATCTTTAACCTTCTTTTTCCTGTGATTTTTACTAGTTTCTTCTTTTCATATAACTTTTTCTGCTCTTTAACCTACTTTTTTCATGGAAAATCTGATTATTTTCTCAATATTTTTATATTATATATATATATATATATATATACTGCGCTGAAACCCGCATTTCCTGATCTACTATGAAAGTTTTTTATCATTAACAGACTTTTTCCTTTGATTTTTACTAGTTTCTTCTTTTCATATAACTTTTCCTGCTCTTTTACCTACTTTTTTCATGGAAAATCTGATTATTTTCTCAATATTTTTATATTATATATATATATATATACATACTGCGCTGAAACCCGCATTTCCTGAACTACTATGAAAGTTTTTGATCTTTAACCAACTTTTTCCTGTGATTTTTACTAGTTTCTTCTTTTCATATAACTTTTTCTGCTTTTATACCTACTTTTTTCATGGAATATCTGATTATTTTCTCAATATTTTTATATTATACTGCTATTTTTATATATATACTGCGCTGAAACCCGCATTTCCTGAACTACTATGAAAGTTTTTGATCTTTAACCGACTTTTTCCTGTGATTTTTACTAGTTTCTTCTTTTCATATAACTTTTTCTGCTCTTTTACCTACTTTTTTCATGGAAAATCTGATTATTTTCTCAATATTTTTATATTATATATATATATATACTGCGCTGAAACCCGCATTTCCTGAACAACTATAAAAGTTCTTTATCTTTAACCAACTTTTTCCTGTGATTTTTATTAGTTTCTTCTTTTCATATAACTTTTTCTGCTCTTTTACCTACTTTTTTCATGGAAAATCTGATTATTTTCTCAATATTTTTATATTATACTGCTATTTTTATATATATACTGCGCTGAAACCCGCATTTCCTGAACTACTATGAAAGTTTTTGATCTTTAACCAACTTTTTCCTGTGATTTTTACTAGTTTCTTCTTTTCATATAACTTTTTCTGCTCTTTTACCTACTTTTTTCAGGGAAAATCTGATTATTTTCTCAATATTTTTATATTATATATATATATATATATATACTGCGCTGAAACCCGCATTTCCTGAACTACTATGAAAGTTTTTGATCTTTAACCAACTTTTTGCTGTGATTTTTACTAGTTTCTTCTTTTCATATAACTTTTTCAGCTTTTATACCTACTTTTTTCATGGAATATCTGATTATTTTCTCAATATTTTTATATTATACTGCTATTTTTTATATATATACTGCGCTGAAAGCCGCATTTCCTGAACTACTATGAAAGTTTTTGATCTTTAACCTTCTTTTTCCTGTGATTTTTACTAGTTTCTTCTTTTCATATAACTTTTTCTGCTCTTTTACCTACTTTTTTTCATGGAAAATCTGATTATTTTCTCAATATTTTTATATTATGTATATATATATATACATACTGCGCTGAAACCCGCATTTCCTGAACTACTATGAAAGTTTTTGATCTTTAACCGACTTTTTTCTGTGATTTTTACTAGTTTCTTCTTTTCATATAACTTTTTCTGCTCTTTTACCTACTTTTTTCATGGAAAATCTGATTATTTTCTCAATATTCTTATATTATATATATATATACATACTGCGCTGAAACCCGCATTTCCTGAATTACTATGAAAGTTTTTGATCTTTAACCGACTTTTTCCTGTGATTTTTACTAGTTTCTTCTTTTCATATAACTTTTTCTGCTCTTTTACCTACTTTTTTCATGGAAAATCTGATTATTTTCTCAATATTTTTTATATTATACTGCTATTTTTATATATATACTGCGCTGAAACCCGCATTTCCTGAACTACTATGAAAGTTTTTGATCTTTAACCGACTTTTTCCTGTGATTTTTACTAGTTTCTTCTTTTCATATAACTTTTTCTGCTCTTTTACCTACTTTTTTCATGGAAAATCTGATTATTTTCTCAATATTTTTATATTATATATATATATATATATATATATATATATATATATATATATATACTGCGCTGAAACCCGCATTTCCTGAACAACTATGAAAGTTTTTTTATCTTTAACCAATTTTTTTTTGTGATTTTTACTAGTTTCTTCTTTTCATATAACTTTTTCTGCTTTTATACCTACTTTTTTCATGGAAAATCTGATTATTTTCTCAATATTTTTATATTATATTGCTATTTTTATATATATACTGCGCTGAAACCCGCATTTCCTGAACTACTATGAAAGTTTTTGATCTTTAACCGACTTTTTCCTGTGATTTTTACTCGTTTCTTCTTTTCATATAACTTTTTCTGCTCTTTTACCTACTTTTTTCATGGAAAATCTGATTATTTTCTCAATATTCTTATATTATATAAATATATATATATATACTGCGCTAAGCCCGCATTTCCTGAACTACTATGAAAGTTTTTCATCTTTAACCAACTTTTTCCTGTGATTTGTACTAGTTTCTTCTTTTCGTATAACTTTTTCTGCTCTTTTACCTACTTTTTTCATGGAAAATCTGATTATTTTCTCAATATTCTTATATTATATATATATATATACATACTGCGCTGAAACCCGCATTTCCTGAACTACTATGAAAGTTTTTGATCTTTAACCGACTTTTTCCTGTGATTTTTACTAGTTTCTTTTTTTCATATAACTTTTTCTGCTCTTTTACCTACTTTTTTCATGGAAAATCTGATTATTTTCTCAATATTTTTATATTATACTGCTATTTTTATATATATACTGCGCTGAAACCCGCATTTCCTGAACTACTATGAAAGTTTTTGATCTTTAACCGACTTTTTCCTGTGATTTTTTACTAGTTTCTTCTTTTCATATAACTTTTTCTGCTCTTTTACCTACTTTTTTCATGGAAAATCTGATTATTTTCTCAATATTTTTATATTATATATATATATATATATATACTGCGCTGAAACCCGCAATTCCTGAACAACTATGAAAGTTTTTTGTCTTTAACCAATTTTTTCCTGTGATTTTTACTAGTTTCTTCTTTTCATATAACTTTTTCTGCTTTTATACCTACTTTTTTCATGGAAAATCTGATTATTTTCTCAATATTTTTATATTATACTGCTATTTTTATATATATACTGCGCTGAAACCCGCATTTCCTGAACTACTATGAAAGTTTTTGATCTTTAACCGACTTTTTCCTGTGATTTTTACTAGTTTCTTCTTTTCATATAACTTTTTCTGCTCTTTTACCTACTTTTTTCATGGAAAATCTGATTATTTTCTCAATATTCTTATATTATATAAATATATATATATACTGCGCTAAGCCCGCATTTCCTGAACTACTATGAAAGTTTTTCATCTTTAACCAACTTTTTCCTGTGATTTGTACTAGTTTCTTCTTTTCATATAACTTTTTCTGCTCTTTTACCTACTTTTTTCATGGAAAATCTGATTATTTTCTCAATATTTTTATATTATACTGCTATTTTTATATATATACTGCGCTTAAACCCGCATTTCCTGAACTACTATGAAAGTTTTTGATCTTTAACCTACTTTTTCCTGTGATTTTTACTAGTTTCTTCTTTTCATATAATTTGTTCTGCTCTTTTACATACTTTTTTCATGGAAAATCTGATTATTTTCTCAATATTTTTATATTATATGTATATATACATACTGCGCTGAAACCCGCATTTCCTGAACTACTATGAAAGTTTTTGATCCTTAACCGACTTTTTCCTGTGATTTTTACTAGTTTCTTCTTTTCATATAACTTTTTCTGCTCTTTTACCTACTTTTTTCAAGGAAAATCTGATTATTTTCTCAATATTTTTTATATTATACTGCTATTTTTATATATATACTGCGCTGAAACCCGCATTTCCTGAACTACTATGAAAGTCTTTGATCTTTAACCGAATTTTTCCTGTGATTTTTACTAGTTTCTTCTTTTCATATAACTTTTTTCTGCTCTTTTACCTACATTTTTCATACAAAATCTGATTATTTTCTCAATATTTTTATATTATACTGCTATTTTTATATATATACTGCGCTGAAACCGCATTTCCTGAACTACTATGAAGTTTTTGATCTTTAACCGACTTTTTTCCTGTGATTTTTACTAGTTTCTTCTTTTCATATAACTTTTTCTGCTCTTTTACCTACTTTTTTTCATGGAAAATCTGATTATTTTCTCAATATTTTTATATTATATATATATATATATACATACTGCGCTGAAACCCCGCATTTTCCTGAACTACTATGAAAGTTTTTGATCTTTAACCGACTTTTTTCTGTGATTTTTACTAGTTTCTTCTTTTCATATAACTTTTTCTGCTCTTTTACCTACTATTTTTCATTTAAAAATCTGATTATTTTCTCCAGATTTTTATATTATATATATATATATACATACTGCGCTGAAACCCCGCATTTCCTGAACTACTATGGAAGTTTTTGATCTTTAACCGTCTTTTTTCCTGTGATTTTTACTAGTTTCTTCTTTTCATATAACTTTTTCTGCTCTTTTACCTACTTTTTTCATGGAAAAATCTGATTATTTTCTCAATATTTTTATATTATACTGCCTATTTTTATACATATACTGCGCTGAAACCGCATTTCCTGAACTACTATGAAAGTTTTTGATCTTTAACCGACTTTTACCTACTTTTTTCATGGAAAATCTGATTATTTTCTCAATATTTTTATATTATATATATATATATATATAATATATACTGCGCTGAAACCCGCATTTCCTGAACTACTATGAAAGTTTTTGATCTTTAACCAACTTTTTCCTGTGATTTTTACTAGTTTCTTCTTTTCATATAACTTTTTCTGCTTTTATACCTACTTTTTTCATGGAAAATCTGATTATTTTCTCAATATTTTTATATTATACTGCTATTTTTATACTGCGCTGAAACCCGCATTTCCTGAACTACTATGAAAGTTTTTGATCTTTAACCGACTTTTTCCTGTGATTTTTACTAGTTTCTTCTTTTCATATAACTTTTTCTGCTCTTTTACCTACTTTTTTCATGGAAAATCTGATTATTTTCTCAATATTCTTATATTATATTAAATATATATATATACTGCGCTAAGCCCGCATTTCCTGAACTACTATGAAAGTTTTTCATCTTTAACCAACTTTTTCCTGTGATTTTTACTAGTTTCTTCTTTTCATATAACTTTTTCTGCTCTTTTACCTACTTTTTTCATGGAAAATCTGATTATTTTCTCAATATTCTTATATTATATAAATATATATACATACTGCGCTGAAACCCGCATTTCCTGAACTACTATGAAAGTTTTTGATCTTTAACCGACTTTTTCCTGTGATTTTTACTAGTTTCTTCTTTTCATATAACTTTTTCTGCTCTTTTACCTACTTTTTTCATGGAAAATCTGATTATTTTCTCAATATT
>CAKAIZ010000507.1:0-12500 GCA_916610145.1 Eristalis arbustorum
ATATATATATATACTGCGCTGAAACCCGCATTTCCTAAACTACTATGAAAGTTTTTGATCTTTAACCAACTTTTTCCTGTGATTTTTACTAGTTTCTTCTTTTCATATAACTTTTTCTGCTCTTTTACCTACATTTTTCATGGAATCTGATTATTTTCTCAATATTTTTATATTATACTGCTATTTTTATATATATACTGCGCTGAAACCCGCATTTCCTAAACTACTATGAAAGTTTTTGATCTTTAACCAACTTTTTCCTGTGATTTTTACTAGTTTCATCTTTTCATATAACTTTTTCTGCTCTTTTACCTACATTTTTCATGGAAAATCTGATTATTTTCTCAATATTTTTATATTAAACTGCTATTTATATATATATATACTGCGCTGAAACCCGCATTTCCTAAACTACTATGAAAGTTTATGATCTTTAACCAACTTTTTCCTGTGATTTTTAATAGTTTCTTCTTTTCATATAACTTTTTCTGCTCTTTTACCTACATTTTTCATGGAATCTGATTATTTTCTCAATATTTTTATATTATACTGCTATTTTTATATATATATACTGCGCTGAAACCCGCATTTCCTAAACAACTATGAAAGTTTTTGATCTTTAACCAACTTTTTCCTGTGATTTTTACTAGTTTCTTCTTTTCATGTAACTTTTTCTGCTCTTTTACCTACATTTTTCATGGAAAATCTGATTATTTTCTCAATATTTTTATATTATATATATATATACTGCGCTGAAAGCCGCATTTCCTAAACTACTATGAAAGTTTTTGATCTTTATCCAACTTTTTTCTGTGATTTTTACTAGTTTCTTCTTTTCATATAACTTTTTCTGCTCTTTAACCTACTTTTTTTATGGAAAATCTGATTATATTCTCAATATTTTTATATTATATATATATATATATACTGCGCTGAAACCCGCATTTCCTAAACTACTATGAAAGTTTTTGATCTTTAACCAACTTTTTTCTGTGATTTTTACTAGTTTCTTCTTTTCATATAACTTTTTCTGCTCTTTAACCTACTTTTTTTATGGAAAATCTGATTATTTTCTCAATATTTTTATATTATATTTGCTAAACTACTATGAAAGTTTTTGATCTTTAACCAACTTTTTTCCCGTGATTTTTACTAGTTTCTTCTTTTCATATAACTTTTTCTGCTCTTTTACCTACATTTTTCATGGAAAACCTGATTATTTTCTCAATATTTTTATATTATATATATATATATATACTGCGCTGAAACCCGCATTTCCTAAACTACTATGAAAGTTTTTGATCTTTAACCAACTTTTTCCTGTGATTTTTACTAGTTTCTTCTTTTCATATAACTTTTTCTGCTCTTTTACCTACATTTTTCATGGAAAATCTGATTATTTTGTCAATATTTGTATAATATACTGCTATATATATATATACTGCGCTGAAACCCGCATTTCCTAAACTACTATGAAAGTTTTTGATCTTTAACCAACTTTTTCCTGTGATTTTTACTAGTTTCTTCTTTTCATATAACTTTTTCTGCTCTTTTACCTACATTTTTCATGGAAAATCTGATTATTTTCTCAATATTTTTATATTATATATATATATATATACTGAGCTGAAACCCGCATTTCCTAAACTACTATGAAAGTTTTTGATCTTTAACCAACTTTTTTCTGTGATTTTTACTAGTTTCTTCTTTTCATATAACTTTTTCTGCTCTTTAACCTACTTTTTTTTATGGAAAATCTGATTATTTTCTCAATATTTTTATATTATATTTGCTAAACTACTATGAAAGTTTTTGATCTTTAACCAACTTTTTCCTGTGATTTTTACTAGTTTCTTCTTTTCATATAACTTTTTCTGCTCTTTTACCTACATTTTTCATGGCAAATCTGATTATTTTCTCAATATTTTTATATTATATATATATATACTGCGCTGAAACCCGCATTTCCTAAACTACTATGAAAGTTTTTGATCTTTAACCAACTTCTTCCTGTGGTTTTTACTAGTTTCTTCTTTTTATATAACTTTTTCTGCTCTTTTACATACATTTTTCATGGAAAATCTGATTATTTTCTCAATATTTTTATATTATACTGCTATATATATATATACTGCGCTGAAACCCGCATTTCCTAAACAACTATGAAAATTTTTGATCTTTAACCAACTTTTTCCTGTGATTTTTAATAGTTTCTTCTTTTCATATAACTTTTTCTGCTCTTTTACCTTCATTTTTCATGGAAAATCTGATTATTTTCTCAATATTTTTATATTATACTGCTATATATATATATACTGCGCTGAAACCCGCATTTCCTAAACTACTATGAAAGTTTTTGATCTTTAACCAACTTTTTCCTGTGATTTTTACTAGTTTCTTCTTTTCATATAACTTTTTTTGCTCTTTTACCTACATTTTTCATGGAAAATCTGATTATTTTCTCAATATTTTTATTTTATATATATATATACTGCGCTGAAACCCGCATTTCCTAAACTACTATGAAAGTTTTTGATCTTTAACCAACTTTTTCCTGTGATTTTTACTAGTTTCTTCTTTTCATATAACTTTTTCTGCTCTTTTACCTACATTTTTCATGGAAAATCTGATTATTTTCTCAATATTTTTATATTATATATAATATATACTGCGCTGAAACCCGCATTTCCTAAACTACTATGAAAGTTTTTGATCTTTAACCAACTTTTTTCTGTGATTTTTACTAGTTTCTTCTTTTCATATAACTTTTTCTGCTCTTTAACCTACTTTTTTTATGGAAAATCTGATTATTTTCTCAATATTTTTCTTTTATATTTGCTAAACTACTATGAAAGTTTTTGATCTTTAACCAACTTTTTCCTGTGATTTTTACTAGTTTCTTCTTTTCATATAACTTTTTCTGCTCTTTTACCTACATTTTTCATGGCAAATCTGATTATTTTCTCAATATTTTTATATTATATATATATATACTGCGCTGAAAACCCGCATTTCCTAAACTACTATGAAAGTTTTTGATCTTTGACCAACTTTTTCCTGTGGTTTTTACTAGTTTCTTCTTTTCATATAACTTTTTCTGCTCTTTTACCTACATTTTTCATGGAAAATCTGATTATTTTCTCAATATTTTTATATTATATATATATATACTGCGCTGAAACCCGCATTTCCTAAACTACTATGAAAGTTTTTGATCTTTAACCAACTTTTTCCTGTGATTTTTACTAGTTTCTTCTTTTCATATAAATTTTTCTGATCTTTTACCTACATTTTTCATGGAAAATCTGATTATTTTCTCAATATTTTTATATTATACTGCTATATATATATACTGCGCTGAAACCCGCATTTCCTAAACTACTATGAAAGTTTTTGATCTTTAACCAACTTTTTCCTGTGATTTTTACTAGTTTCTTCTTTTCATATAACTTTTTCTGCTCTTTTACCTACATTTTTCATGGAAAATCTGATTACTTTCTCAATATTTTTATATTATACTGCTATATATACTGCGCTGAAACCCGCATTTCCTAAACTACTATGAAAGTTTTTGATCTTTAACCAACTTTTTCCTGTGATTTTTACTAGTTTCTTCTTTTCATATAACTTTTTCTGCTCTTTTACCTACATTTTTCATGGAAAATCTGATTATTTTCTCAATATTTTTATATTATACTGCTATATATATATATATATACTGCGCTGAAACCCGCATTTCCTAAACTACTATGAAAGTTTTTGATCTTTAACCAACTTTTTCCTGTGATTTTTACTAGTTTCATCTTTTCATATAACTTTTTCTGCTCTTCTACCTACATTTTTCATGGAAAATCTGATTATTTTCTCAATATTTTTATATTAAACTGCTATTTATATATATATACTGCGCTGAAACCCGCATTTCCTAAACTACTATGAAAGTTTTTGATCTTTAACCAACTTTTGCCTGTGATTTTTACTAGTTTCTTCTTTTCATATAACTTTTTATGCTCTTTTACCTACATTTTTCATGGATAATCTGATTATTTTCTCAATATTTTTATATTATACTGCTATATATATATATATACTGCGCTGAAACCTGCATTTCCTAAGCTACTATGAAAGTTTTTGATCTTTAACCAACTTTTTCCTGTGATTTTTACTAGTTTCTTCTTTTCATATAACTTTTTCTGCTCTTTTACCTACATTTTTCATGGAAAATCTGATTATTTTCTCAATATTTTTTATATTATACTGCTATATATATATATATACTGCGCTGAAACCCGCATTTCCTAAACTGCTATGAAAGTTTTTGATCTTTAACCAACTTTTTCCTGTGATTTTTACTAGTTTCTTCTTTTCATATAACTTTTTCTGCTCTTTTACCTACATTTTTCATGGAAAATCTGATTATTTTCTCAATATTTTTATATTATATATATATATACTGCGCTGAAAACCGCATTTCCTAAACTACTATGAAAGTTTTTGATCTTTAACCAACTTTTGCCTGTGATTTTTACTAGTTTCTTCTTTTCATATAACTTTTTCTGCTCTTTTACCTACATTTTTCATGGAAAATCTGATTATTTCCTCAATATTTTTATATTATATATATATATACTGCGCTGAAACCCGCATTTCCTAAACTACTATGAAAGTTTTTGATCTTTAACCAACTTTTTCCTGTGATTTTTACTAGTTTCTTCTTTTCATATAACTTTTTCTGCTCTTTTACCTACATTTTTCATGGAATCTGATTATTTTCTCAATATTTTTATATTATACTGCTATTTTTATATATATACTGCGCTGAAACCCGGATTTCCTAAACTACTATGAAAGTTTTTGATCTTTAACCAACTCTTTCCTGTGATTTTTACTAGTTTCATCTTTTCATATAACTTTTTCTGCTCTTTTACCTACATTTTTCATGGAAAATCTGATTATTTTCTCAATATTTTTATATTAAACTGCTATTTATATATATATACTGCGCTGAAACCCGCATTTCCTAAACTACTATGAAAGTTTTTGATCTTTAACCAGCTTTTGCCTGTGATTTTTACTAGTTTTTTCTTTTCATATAACTTTTTATGCTCTTTTACCTAATTTTTTCATGGAAAATCTGATTATTTTCTCAATATTTTTATATTATATATATATATACTGCGCTGAAACCGCATTTCCTAAACTACTATGAAAGTTTTTGATCTTTAACCAACTTTTTCCTGTGATTTTTAATAGTTTCTTCTTTTCATATAACTTTTTCTGCTCTTTTACCTACATTTTTCATGGAATCTGATTATTTTCTCATTATTTTTATATTATACTGCTATTTTTATATATATACTGCGCTGAAACCCGCATTTCCTAAACTACTATGAAAGTTTTTGATCTTTAACCAACTTTTTCCTGTGATTTTTACTAGTTTCTTCTTTTCATATAACTTTTTCTGCTCTTTTACCTACATTTTCATGGAAAATCTGATTATTTTCTCAATATTTTTATATTATATATATATATACTGCGCTGAAACCCGCATTTCCTAAACTACTATGAAAGTTTTTGATCTTTAACCAACTTTTTCCTGTGATTTTTACTAGTTTCTTCTTTTCATATAACTTTTTCTGCTCTTTTACCTACATTTTTCATGGCAAATCTGATTATTTTCTCAATATTTTTATATTATATATATATACTGCGCTGAAACCAGCATTTCCTAAACTACTATGAAAGTTTTTGATCTTTAACCAACTTTTTCCTGTGGTTTTTACTAGTTTCTTCTTTTCATATAACTTTTTCTGCTCTTTTACCTACATTTTTCATGGAAAATCTGATTATTTTCTCAATATTTTTATATTATATATATATATACTGCGCTGAAACCCGCATTTCCTAAACTACTATGAAAGTTTTTGATCTTTAGCCAACTTTTTCCTGTGATTTTTACTAGTTTCTTCTTTTCATATAACTTTTTCTGCTCTTTTACCTACATTTTTCATGGAAATCTGAATATTTTCTTAATATTTTTATATTATACTGCTATATATATATATACTGCGCTGAAACCCGCATTTCCTAAACTACTATGAAAGTTTTTGATCTTTAACCAACTTTTTCCTGTGATTTTTACTAGTTTCTTCTTTTCATATAACTTTTTCTGCTCTTTTACCTAAATTTTTCATGGAAAATCTGATTATTTTCTCAATATTTTATATTATATATATATATATACTGCGCTGAAACCCGCATTTCCTAAACTACTATGAAAGTTTTTGATCTTTAACCAACTTTTTCCTGTGATTTTTACTAGTTTCTTCTTTTCATATAACTTTTTCTGCTCTTTTACCTATATTTTTCATGGAAAATCTGATTATTTTCTCAATATTTTTATATTATATATATATATATACTGCGCTGAAACCCGCATTTCCTAAACTACTATGAAAGTTTTTGATCTTTAACCAACTTTTTCCTGTGATTTTTACTAGTTTCTTCTTTTCATATAACTTTTTCTGCTCTTTTACCTACATTTTTCATGGAAAATCTGATTATTTTCTCAATATTTTTATATTATACTGCTATATATACTGCGCTGAAACCCGCATTTACTAAACTACTATGAAAGTTTTTGATCTTTAACCAACTTTTTCCTGTGATTTTTACTAGTTTCTTCTTTTCATATAACTTTTTCTGCTCTTTTACCTACATTTTTCATGGAAAATCTGATTATTTTTCTCAATATTTTTATATTATACTGCTATATATATATATATACTGCGCTGAAACCCGCATTTACTAAACTACTATGAAAGTTTTTGATCTTTAAAAAACTTTTTCCTGTGATTTTTACTAGTTTCTTCTTTTCATATAACTTTTTCTGCTCTTTTACCTACATTTTTCATGGAAAATCTGATTATTTTCTCAATATTTTTATATTATATATATATATACTGCGCTGAAAACCGCATTTCCTAAACTACTATGAAAGTTTTTGATCTTTAACCAACTTTTGCCTGTGATTTTTACTAGTTTCTTCTTTTCATATAACTTTTTCTGCTCTTTTACCTATATTTTTCATGGAAAATCTGATTATTTTCTCAATATTTTTATATTATATATATTTTCTGTGATATATACTGCGCTGAAACCCGCATTTCCTAAACTACTATGAAAGTTTTTGATCTTTAACCAACTTTTTCCTGTGATTTTTACTAGTTTCTTCTTTTCATATAACTTTTTCTGCTCTTTTACCTACATTTTTCATGGAATCTGATTATTTTCTCAATATTTTTATATTATACTGCTATTTTTATATATATACTGCGCTGAAACCCGCGTTTCCTAAACTACTATGAAAGTTTTTGACCTTTAACCAACTTTTCCCTGTGATTTTTACTAGTTTCATCTTTTCATATAACTTTTTCTGCTCTTTTACCTACATTTTTCATGGAAAATCTGATTATTTTCTCAATATTTTTATATTAAACTGCTATTTATATATATATACTGCGCTGAAACCCGCATTTCCTAAACTACTATGAAAGTTTTTGATCTTTAACCAACTTTTGCCTGTGATGTTTACTAGTTTCTTCTTTTCATATAACTTTTTATGCTCTTTTACCTACATTTTTCATGGAAAATCTGATTATTTTCTCAATATTTTTATATTATATATATATATACTGCGCTGAAACCCGCATTTCCTAAACTACTATGAAAGTTTTTGATCTTTAACCAACTTTTTCCTGTGATTTTTAATAGTTTCTTCTTTTCATATAACTTTGTCTGCTCTTTTACCTACATTTTTCATGGAATCTGATTATTTGCTCAATATTTTTATATTATACTGCTATTTTTATATATATACTGCGCTGAAACCCGCATTTCCTAAACTACTATGAAAGTTTTTGATTTTTAACCAACTTTTTCCTGTGATTTTTACTAGTTTCTTCTTTTCATAAAACTTTTTCTGATCTTTTACCTACATTTTTCATGGAAAATCTGATTATTTTCTCAATATTTTTATATTATATATATATATACTGCGCTGAAACCCGCACTTCCTAAACTACTATGAAAGTTTTTGATCTTTAACCAACTTTTTCCTGTGATTTTTACTAGTTTCTTCTTTTCATATAACTTTTTCTGCTCTTTTACCTACATTTTTCATGGAAAATCTGATTATTTTCTCAATATTTTTATATTATATATATATATATATACTGCGCTGAAACCCGCATTTCCTAAACTACTATGAAAGTTTTTGATCTTTAACCAACTTTTTCCTGTGATTTTTACTAGTTTCTTCTTTTCATATAACTTTTTCTGCTCTTTTACCTACATTTTTCATGTAATCTGATTATTTTCTCAATATTTTTATATTATACTGCTATTTTTATATATATACTGCGCTGACACCCGCATTTCCTAAACTACTATGAAAGTTTTTGATCTTTAACCAACTTTTTCCTGTGATTTTTACTAGTTTCATCTTTTCATATAACTTTTTCTGCTCTTTTACCTACATTTTTCATGGAAAATCTGATTATTTTCTCAATATTTTTATATTAAACTGCTATTTATATATATATATACTGCGCTGAAACCCGCATTTCCTAAACTACTATGAAAGTTTTTGATCTTTAACCAACTTTTGCCTGTGATTTTTACTAGTTTCTTCTTTTCATATAACTTTTTATGCTCTTTTACCTACATTTTTCATGGAAAATCTGATTATTTTCTCAATATTTTTATATTATATATATATATACTGCGCTGAAACCCGCATTTCCTAAACTACTATGAAAGTTTTTGATCTTTAACCAACTTTTTCCTGTCATTTTTAATAGTTTCTTCTTTTCATATAACTTTTTTTCCCCTTTTACCTACATTTTTCATGGAATCTGATTATTTTCTCAATATTTTTATATTATACTGCTATTTTTATATATATACTGCTCTGAAACCCGCATTTCCTAAACTACTATGAAAGTTTTTGATCTTTAACCAACTTTTTCCTGTGATTTTTACTAGTTTCTTCTTTTCATATAACTTTTTCTGCTCTTTTACCTACATTTTTCATATAAAATCTGATTATTTTCTCAATATTTTTATATTATATATATATATACTGCGCAGAAACCCGCATTTCTTAAACTACTATGAAAGTTTTTGATCTTTAACCAACTTTTTCCTGTGATTTTTACTAGTTTCTTCTTTTCATATAACTTTTTCTGCTCTTTTACCTACATTTTTCATGGAAAATCTGATTATTTTCTCAATATTTTTATATTATATGTATATATATACTGCGCTGAAACCCGCATTTCCTAAACTACTATGAAAGTTTTTGATCTTTAACCAACTTTTTTCTGTGATTTTTACTAGTTTCTTCTTTTCATATAACTTTTTCTGCTCTTTTACCTACTTTTTTGATGGAAAATCTGATTATTTTCTGATTATTTTCTCAATATTATATTATTTTTATATTATATTTGCTAAACTACTATGAAAGTTTTTGATCTTTAACCAACTTTTTCCTGTGATTTTTACTAGTTTCTTCTTTTCATATAACTTTTTCTGCTCTTTTACCTACATTTTTCATGGAAAATCTGATTATTTTCTCAATATTTTTATATTATACTGCTATTTTTATATATATACTGCGCTGAAACCCGCATTTCCTAAACTACTATGAAAGTTTTTGATCTTTAACCAACTTTTTCCTGTGATTTTTAGTAGTTTCTTCTTTTCATATAACTTTTTCTGCTCTTTTACCTACATTTTTCATGGAAAATCTGATTATTTTCTCAATATTTTTATATTATACTGCTATTTTTATATATATACTGCGCTGACACCCGCATTTCCTAAACTACTATGAACGTTTTTGATCTTTAACCAACTTTTTCCTGTGATTTTTACTAGTTTCATCTTTTCATATAACTTCTTCTGCTCTTTTACCTACATTTTTCATGGAAAATCTGATTATTTTCTCAATATTTTTATATTAAACTGCTATTTATATATATATATACTGCGCTGAAACCCGCATTTCCTAAACTACTATGAAAGTTTTTGATCTTTAACCAACTTTTGCCTGTGATTTTTACTAGTTTCTTCTTTTCATATAACTTTTTATGCTCTTTTACCTACATTTTTCATGGAAAATCTGATTATTTTCCCAATATTTTTATATTATATATATATATATACTGCGCTGAAACCCGTATTTCCTAAACTACTATGAAAGTTTTTGATCTTTAACCAAAATTTTCCTGTCATTTTTAATAGTTTCTTCTTTTCATATAACTTTTTTTGCTCTTTTACCTACATTTTTCATGGAATCTGATTATTTTCTCAATATTTTTATATTATACTGCTATTTTTATATATATACTGCTCTGCAACCCGCATTTCCTAAACTACTATGAAAGTTTTTGATCTTTAACCAACTTTTTCCTGTGATTTTTACTAGTTTCTTCTTTTCATATAACTTTTTCTGCTCTTTTACCTACATTTTTCATATAAAATCTGATTATTTTCTCAATATTTTTATATTATATATATATATATACTGCGCAGAAACCCGCATTTCCTAAACTACTATGAAAGTTTTTGATCTTTAACCAACTTTTTCCTGTGATTTTTACTAGTTTCTTCTTTTCATATAACTTTTTCTGCTCTTTTACCTACATTTTTCATGGAAAATCTGATTATTTTCTCAATATTTTTATATTATATGTATATATATACTGCGCTGAAACCCGCATTTCCTAAACTACTATGAAAGTTTTTGATCTTTAACCAACTTTTTTCTGTGATTTTTACTAGTTTCTTCTTTTCATATAACTTTTTCTGCTCTTTTACCTACTTTTTTTATGGAAAATCTGATTATTTTCTGATTATTTTCTCAATATTATATTATTTTTATATTATATTTGCTAAACTACTATGAAAGTTTTTGATCTTTAACCAACTTTTTCCTGTGATTTTTACTAGTTTCTTCTTTTCATATAACTTTTTCTGCTCTTTTACCTACATTTTTCATGGAAAATCTGATTATTTGCTCAATATTTTTATATTATACTGCTATTTTTATATATATACTGCGCTGAAACCCGCATTTCCTAAACTACTATGAAAGTTTTTGATCTTTAACCAAATTTTGCCTGTGATTTTTACTAGTTTCTTCTTTTCATATAACTTTTTCTGCTCTTTTACCTACATTTTTCATGGAAAATCTGATTATTTTCTCAATATTTTTATATTATACTGCTATTTTTATATATATACTGCGCTGAAACCCGCATTTCCTAAACTACTATGAAAGTTTTTGATCTTTAACCAACTTTTTCCTGTGATTTTTAGTAGTTTCTTCTTTTCATATAACTTTTTCTGCTCTTTTACCTACATTTTTCATGGAAAATCTGATTATTTTCTCAATATTTTTATATTAAACTGCTATTTTTATATATATACTGCGCTGAAACCCGCATTTCCTAAACTACTATGAAAGTTTTTGATCTTTAACCAACTTTTTCCTGTGATTTTTAGTAGTTTCTTCTTTTCATATAACTTTTTCTGCTCTTTTACCTACATTTTTCATGGAAAATCTGATTATTTTCTCAATATTTTTATATTATACTGCTATTTTTATATATATACTGCGCTGAAACCCGCATTTCCTAAACTACTATGAAAGTTTTTGATCTTTAACCAACTTTTTCCTGTGATTTTTACTAGTTTCTTCTTTTCATATAACTTTTTCTGCTCTTTTACCTACATTTTTCATGGAAAATCTGATTATTTTCTCAATATTTTTATATTATATATATATATACTGCGCTGAAACCCGCATTTCCTAAACTACTATGAAAGTTTTTGATCTTTAACCAACTTTTTCCTGTGATTTTTACTAGTTTCTTCTTTTCATATAACTTTTTCTGCTCTTTTACCTAAATTTTTCATGGAAAATCTGATTATTTTCTCAATATTTTTATATTAAACTGCTATTTTTATATATATACTGCGCTGAAACCCGCATTTCCTAAACTACTATGAAAGTTGTTGATCTTTAACCAACTTTTTCCTGTGATTTTTACTAGTTTCTTCTTTTCATATAACTTTTTCTGCTCTTTTACCTACTTTTTTCATGGAAAATCTGATTATTTTCTCAATATTTTTATATTATATACATATATATATATACTGCGCTGAAACCCGCATTTCCTAAACTACTATGAAAGTTTTTGATCTTTAACCAACTTTTTCCTGTGATTTTTACTAGTTTCTTCCTTTCATATAACTTTTTCTGCTCTTTACCTACATTTTTCATGGAAAATCTGATTATTTCTCAATATTTTTTATATTATACTGTTTTTTTTATATATATACTGCGCTGAAACCCGCATTTCCTATACTATTATGAAAGTTTTTGATCTTTAACCAACTTTTCCTGTGATTTTTACTAGTTTCTTCTTTTCATA
>CAKAIZ010000507.1:17500-20792 GCA_916610145.1 Eristalis arbustorum
TTTTTTCATGGAAAATCTGATTATTTTTCTCAATATTTTTTATATTATATATATATACTGCGCTGAAACCCGCATTTCCTAAACTACTATGAAAGTTTTTGATCTTTAACCTACTTTTTCCTGTGATTTTTACTAGTTTCTTCTTTTCATATAACTTTTTGTGCTCTTTTACCTACATTTTTCATGGAAAATCTGATTATTTTCTCAATATTTTTATATTTATATATATGAAACCCGCATTTCCTAAACTACTGTGAAAGTTTTTGATCTTTAACCAACTTTTTCCTGTGATTTTTACTAGTTTCTTCTTTTCATATAACTTTTTCTGCTCTTATACCTACATTTTTCATGGAAAATCTGATTATTTTCTCAATATTTTTATATTATATATATATATACTGCCGCTGAAACCCGCATTTCCTAAACTACTATGAAAGTTTTTGATCTTTAACCAACTTTTTCCTGTGATTTTTACTAGTTTCTTCTTTTCATATAACTTTTTTTGCTCTTTTACCTACTTTTTTCATGGAAAATCTGATTATTTTCTCAATATTTTTATATTAAACTGCTATTTTTTATATATATACTGCGCTGAAACCCGCATTTCCTAAACTACTATGAAAGTTTTTGATCTTTAACCAACTTTTTCCTGTGATTTTTACTAGTTTCTTCTTTTCATATAACTTTTTCTGCTCTTATACCTACATTTTTCATGGAAAATCTGATTATTTTCTCAATATTTTTTATATTATGTATATATATACTGCGCTGAAACCCGCATTTTCTAAACTACTATGAAAGTTTTTGATCTTTAACCAACTTTTTCCTGTGATTTTTACTAGTTTCTTCTTTTTATATAACTTTTTCTGCTCTTTTACCTACATTTTTCATGGAAAATCTGATTATTTTCTGAATATTTTTATATTATATATATATGTACTGCGCTGTAACCCGCATTTCCTAAACTACTATGAAAGTTTTTGATCTTTAACCAACTTTTTCCTGTGATTTTTACTAGTTTCTTCTTTTCATATAACTTTTTCTGCTCTTTTACCTACATTTTTCATGGCAAATCTGATTATTTTCTCAATATTTTTATATTATATATATATACTGCGCTGAAACCCGCATTTCCTAAACTACTATGAAAGTTTTTGATCTTTAACCAACTTTTTCCTGTGATTTTTACTAGTTTCTTCTTTTCATATAACGTTTTCTGCTCTTTTACCTACTTTTTTTCATGGAAAATCTGATTATTTTCTCAATATTTTTATATTAAACTGCTATTTTTATATATATACTGCGCTGAAACCCGCATTTCCTAAACTACTATGAAAGTTTTTGATCTTTAACCAACTTTTTCCTGTGATTTTTACTAGTTTCTTCTGTTCATATAACTTTTTCTGCTCTTTTACCTACATTTTTCATGGAAAATCTGATTATTTTCTCAATTTTTTTATATTATATATATATGTACTGCGCTGAAACCCGCATTTCCTAAACAACTATGAAAGTTTTTGATCTTTAACCAACTTTTTCCTGCGATTTTTACTAGTTTCTTCTTTTCATATAACTTTTTCTGCTCTTTTACCTACATTTTTCATGGCAAATCTGATTATTTTCTCAATATTTTTATATTATATATATATATACTGCGCTGTAACCCGCATTTCCTAAACTACTATGAGAGTTTTTGATCTTTAACCAACTTTTTTCCTGTGATTTTTACCAGTTTCTTCTTTTGATATAACGTTTTCTGCTCTTTTACCTACTTTTTTCATGGAAAATCTGATTATTTTCTCAATATTTTTATATTAAACTGCTATTTTTATATATATACTGCGCTGAAACCCGCATTTCCTAAGCTACTATGAAAGTTTTAGATCTTTAACCAACTTTTTCCTGTGATTTTTACTAGTTTCTTCTGTTCATATAACTTTTTCTGCTCTTTTACCTACATTTTTCATGGAAAATCTGATTATTTTCTCAATATTTTTATATATGTATATATATATACTGCGCTGAAACCCGCATTTCCTAAACTACTATGAAAGTTTTTGATCTTTAACCAAGTTTTTCCTGTGATTTTTACTAGTTTCTTCTTTTGATATAACTTTATCTGCTCTTTTACCTACTTTTTTCATGGAAAATCTGATTATTTTCTCAATATTTTTATATTATATATATATATATACTGCGCTGAAACCCGCATTTCCTAAACTACTATGAAAGTTTTTGATCTTTAACCAACTTTTTCCTGTGATTTTTACTAGTTTCTTCTTTTCATATAACTTTTTCTGCTCTTTTACCTACATTTTTCATGGAAAATCTGATTATTTTCTCAATATTTTTATATTATATATATATATACTGCGCTGAAACCCGCATTTCCTAAACTACTATGAAAGTTTTTGATCTTTAACCAACTTTTTTCAGTGATTTTTACTAGTTTCTTCTTTTTATATAACTTTTTCTGCTCTTATACCTACATTTTTCATGTAAAATCTGATTATTTTCTCAATATTTTTATATTATATATATATACTGCGCTGAAACCCGCATTTCCTAAACTACTATGAACGTTTTTGATCTTTAACCAACTTTTTCCTGTGATTTTTACTAGTTTCTTCTTTTCATATAACTTTTTCTGCTCTTTTACCTACATTTTTCATGGAAAATCTGATTATTTTCTCAATATTTTTTGCTATTTTTATATATATACTGCGCTGAAACCCGCATTTCCTAAACTACTATGAAAGTTTTTGATTTCCTGTGTTTTTTACTAGTTTCTTCTTTTCATATAACTTTTTCTGCTCTTTTACCTACATTTTTCATGGAAAATCTGATTATTTTCTCAATATTTTTATATTATATATATATATACTGCGCTGAAACCCGCATTTCCTAAACTACTATGAAAGTTTTTGATCTTTAACCAACTTTTTTCTGTGATTTTTACTAGTTTCTTCTTTTCATATAACTTTTTCTGCTCTTTTACCTACATTTTTCATGGAAAATCTGATTATTTTCTCAATATTTTTCTATTATATATATATATACTGCGCTGAAACCCGCATTTCCTAAACTACTATGAAAGTTTTTGATCTTTAACCAACTTTTTCCTGTGATTTTTACTAGTTTCTTCTTTTCATATAACTTTTTCTGCTCTTTTACCTACATTTTTCATGGAAAATCTGATTATTTTCTCAATATTTTTATATTATATATATATATACATTTTTCATGGAAAATCTGATTATTTTCTCAATATTTTTTATATTATATATATATA
>CAKAIZ010000508.1:0-15000 GCA_916610145.1 Eristalis arbustorum
TATAATATAAAAATATTGAGAAAATAATCAGATTTTCCATGAAAAATGTAGGTAAAAGAGCAGAAAAAGTTATGCGAAAAGAAGAAACTAGTCAAAATCACAGGAAAAAGTTGGTTAAGGATCAAAAACTTACATAGTAGTTCAGGAAATGCGGGTTTCAGCGCAGTATATATATATATATATATAATATAAAAATATTGAGAAAATAATCAGATTTTCCATGAAAAATGTAGGTAAGAAAACAGAAAAAGTTATATGAAAAGAAGAAACTAGTAAAAATCACAGGAAAAAGTCGGTTAAGGATCAAAAACTTTCATAGTAGTTCAGGAAATGCGGGTTTCAGCGCAGTATATATATATATATATATATAATATAAAAATATTGAGAAAATAATCAGATTTTCCATGAAAAAAGTAGGTAAAAAGAGCAGAAAAAGTTATATGAAAAGAAGAAACTAGTAAAAATCACAGGAAAAAGTCGGTTAAAGATCAAAAACTTTCATAGTAGTTCAGGAAATGCGGGTTTCAGCGCAGTATATATATATATAAAAATAGCAGTATAATATAAAAATATTGAGAAAATAATCAGATTTTCCATGAAAAATGTAGGTAAAAGAGCAGAAAAAGTTATATGAAAAGAAGAAACTAGTAAAAATCACAGGAAAAAGTTGGTTAGAGATCAAAAACTTTTATAGTAGTTCAGGAAATGCGGGTTTCAGCGCAGTATATATATATATAAAAATAGCAGTATAATATACAAATATTGAGAAAATAATCAGATTTTCCATGAAAAATGTAGGTAAAAGAGCAGAAAAAGTTATATGAAAAGAAGAAACTAGTAAAAATCACAGGAAAAATCGGTTAAAGATCAAAAACTTTCATAGTAGTTCCGGAAATGCGGGTTTCAGCGCAGTATATATATAAAAATAGCAGTATAATATAAAAATATTGAGAAAATAATCAGACGTTCCATGAAAAATGCAGGTAAAAGAGCAGAAAAAGTTATATGAAAAGAAGAAACTAGTAAAAATCACAGGAAAAAGTTGGTTAAAGATCAAAAACTTTCATAGTAGTTCAGGAAATGCGGGTTTCAGCGCAGTATATATATATATATAATATAAAAATATTGAGAAAATAATCAGATTTTCCATGAAAAATGTATTTAAAAGAGCAGAAAAAGTTATATGAAAAGAAGAAACTAGTAAAAATCACAGGAAAAAGTTGGTTAAAGATCAAAAGCTTTTATAGTAGTTCAGGAAATGCGGGTTTCAGCGCAGTATATATATAAAAATAGCAGTATAATATAAAAATATTGAGAAAGTAATCAGATTTTCCATGAAAAATGTAGGTAAAAGAGCAGAAAAAGTTATATGAAAAGAAGAAACTAGTAAAAATCACAGGAAAAAGTCGGTTAAAGATCAAAAACTTTCATAGTAGTTCAGGAAATGCGGGTTTCAGCGCAGTATATATATATATATATATATATATAATATAAAAATATTGAGAAAATAATCAGATTTTCCATGAAAAATGTAGGTAAAAGAGCAGAAAAAGTTATATGAAAAGAAGAAACTAGTAAAAATCACAGGAAAAAGTCGGTTAAAGATCAAAAACGTTCATAGTAGTTCAGGAAATGCGGGTTTCAGTGCAGTATATATATAAAAATAGCAGTATAATATAAAAATATTGAGAAAATAATCAGATTTTCCATGAAAAATGTAGGTAAAAGAGCAGAAAAAGTTATATGAAAAGAAGAAACTAGTAAGAATCACAGGAAAAAGTCGGTTAAAGATCAAAAACTTTCATAGTAGTTCAGGAAATGCGGGTTTCAGCGCAGTATATATATATATATATATATATAATATAAAAATATTGAGAAAATAATCAGATTTTCCATGAAAAATTTAGGTAAAAGAGCAGAAAAAGTTATATGAAAAGAAGAAACTAGTAAAAATCACAGGAAAAAGTCGGTTAAAGATCAAAAACTTTCATAGTAGTTCAGGAAATGCGGATTTCAGTGCAGTATATATATAAAAATAGCAGTATAATATAAAAATATTGAGAAAATAATCAGATTTTCCATGAAAAATGTAGGTAAAAGAGCAGAAAAAGTTATATGAAAGGAAGAAACTAATAAAAATCACAGGAAAAAGTCGGTTAAAGATCAAAAACTTTCATAGTAGTTCAGGAAATGCGGGTTTCAGCGCAGTATATATATAAAAATAGCAGTATAATATACAAATATTGAGAAAATAATCAGATTTTCCATGAAAAATGTAGGTAAAAGAGCAGAAAAAGTTATATGAAAAGAAGAAACTAGTCAAAATCACAGGAAAAAGTTGGTTAAAGATCAAAAACTTTTATAGTAGTTCAGGAAATGCGGGTTTCAGCGCAGTATATATATATATAAAAATAGCAGTATAATATAAAAATATTGAGAAAATAATCAGATTTTCCGTGAAAAATGTAGGTAAAAGAGCAGAAAAAGTTATATGAAAAGAAGAAACTAGTAAGAATCACAGGAAAAAGTCGGTTAAAGATCAAAAACTTTCATAGTAGTTCAGGAAATGCGGGTTTCAGCGCAGTATATATATATATATATATATAATATAAAAATATTGAGAAAATAATCAGATTTTCCATGAAAAATGTAGGTAAAAGAGCAGAAAAAGTTATATGAAAAGAAGAAACTAGTCAAAATCACAGGAAAAAGTTGGTTAAAGATCAAAAACTTTTATAGTAGTTCAGGAAATGCGGGTTTCAGCGCAGTATATATATAAAAATAGCAGTATAATATAAAAATATTGAGAAAATAATCAGATTTTCCATGAAAAATGTAGGTAAAAGAGCAGAAAAAGTTATATGAAAAGAAGAAACTGGTAAAAATCACAGGAAAAAGTCGGTTAAAGATCAAAAACTTAGTAGTTCAGGAAATGCGGGTTTCAGCGCAGTATATATATATATATATATAATATTAAATTATTGAGAAAATAATCAGATTTTCCATGAAAAATGTAGGTAAAAGAGCAGAAAAAGTTATATGAAAAGAAGAAACTAGTAAGAATCACAGGAAAAAGTCGGTTAAAGATCAAAAACTTTTATAGTAGTTCAGGAAATGCGGGTTTCAGCGCAGTATATATATAAAAATAGCAGTATAATATAAAAATATTGAGAAAATAATCAGATTTTCCATGAAAAAAGTAGGTAAAAGAGCAGAAAAAGTTATATGAAAAGAAGAAACTAGTAAAAATCACAGGAAAAAGTCGGTTAAAGATCAAAAACGTTCATAGTAGTTCAGGAAATGCGGGTTTGAGCGCAGTATGTATATATATATATAATATAAAAATATTGAGAAAAAATCAGATTTTCCATGAAAAAAGTAGGTAAAAGAGCAGAAAAAGTTATATGAAAAGAAGAAACTAGTAAAAATCACAGGAAAAAGTTGGTTAAAGATCAAAAACTTTCATAGTAGTTCAGGAAATGCGGGTTTCAGCGCAGTATATATATATATAATATAAAAATATTGAGAAAATAATCAGATTTTCCATGAAAAAAGTAGGTAAAAGAGCAGAAAAAGTTATATGAAAAGAAGAAACTAGTAAAAATCACAGGAAAAAGTCGGTTAAAGATCAAAAACTTTCATAGTAGTTCAGGAAATGCGGGTTTAGCGCAGTATGTATATATATATAATATAAAAGTTTAAGCGCAGTATATATATAAAAATAGCAGTATAATATAAAAATATTGAGAAAATAATCAGATTTTCCATGAAAAAAGTAGGTAAAAGAGCAGAAAAAGTTATATGAAAAGAAGAAACTAGTAAAAATCACAGGAAAAAGTTGGTTAAAGATGAAAAACTTTCATAGTAGTTCAGGAAATGCGAATTTAGCGCAGTATATATATATATATATATATATAATATAAAAATATTGAGAAAATAATCAGATTTTCCATGAAAAATGTAGGTAAAAAAACAGAAAAAGTTTTATGAAAAGAAGAAACTAGTAAAAATCACAGGAAAAAGTCGGTTAAAGATCAAAAACTTTCATAGTAGTTCAGGAAATGCGGGTTTCAGCGCAGTATATATATATATATATATAATATAAAAATATTGAGAAAATAATCAGATTTTCCATGAAAAAAGTAGGTAAAAAGAGCAGAAAAAGTTATATGAAAAGAAGAAACTAGTAAAAATCACAGGAAAAAGTCGGTTAAAGATCAAAAACTTTCATAGTAGTTCAGGAAATGCGGGTTTCAGCGCAGTATATATATAAAAATAGCAGTATAATATAAAAATATTGAGAAAATAATCAGATTTTCCATGAAAAATGTAGGTAAAAGAGCAGAAAAAGTTATATGAAAAGAAGAAACTAGTAAAAATCACAGGAAAAAGTCGGTTAAAGATCAAAAACTTTCATAGTAGTTCAGGAAATGCGGGTTTCAGCGCAGTATATAAATAAATATATATAATATAAAAATAATGAGAAAATAATCAGACTTTCCATGAAAAATGTAGGTAAAAGAGCAGAAAAAGTTATATGAAAATAAGAAACTAGTCAAAATCACAGGAAAAAGTTGGTTAAAGATCAAAAACTTTTATAGTAGTTCAGGAAATGCGGGTTCTAGCGCAGTATATATATAAAAATAGCAGTATAATATAAAAATATTGAGAAAATAATCAGATTTTCCATGACAAATGTAGGTAAAAGAGCAGAAAAAGTTATATGAAAAGAAGAAACTAGTAAAAATCACAGGAAAAAGTAGGTTAAAGATCAAAAACTTTCATAGTAGTTCAGGAAATGCGGGTTTCAGCGCAGTATATATATATATATATATATATAATATAAAAATATTGAGAAAATAATCAGATTTTCCATGAAAAATGTAGGTAAAAGAGCAGAAAAAGTTATATGAAAAGAAGAAACTAGTAAAAATCACAGGAAAAAGTCGGTTAAAGATCAAAAACTTTCATAGTAGTTCAGGAAATGCGGGTTTCAGCGCAGTATATATATATATATATATAATATAAAAATATTGAGAAAATAATCAGATTTTCCATGAAAAAAGTAGGTAAAAAGAGCAGAAAAAGTTATATGAAAAGAAGAAACTAGTAAAAATCACAGGAAAAAGTCGGTTAAAGATCAAAAACTTTCATAGTAGTTCAGGAAATGCGGGTTTCAGCGCAGTATATATATAAAAATAGCAGTATAATATAAAAATATTGAGAAAATAATCAGATTTTCCATGAAAAATGTAGGTAAAAGAGCAGAAAAAGTTATATGAAAAGAAGAAACTAGTAAAAATCACAGGAAAAAGTCGGTTAAAGATCAAAAACTTTCATAGTAGTTCAGGAAATGCGGGTTTCAGCGCAGTATATAAATAAATATATATAATATAAAAATAATGAGAAAATAATCAGACTTTCCATGAAAAATGTAGGTAAAAGAGCAGAAAAAGTTATATGAAAATAAGAAACTAGTCAAAATCACAGGAAAAAGTTGGTTAAAGATCAAAAACTTTTATAGTAGTTCAGGAAATGCGGGTTCTAGCGCAGTATATATATAAAAATAGCAGTATAATATAAAAATATTGAGAAAATAATCAGATTTTCCATGACAAATGTAGGTAAAAGAGCAGAAAAAGTTATATGAAAAGAAGAAACTAGTAAAAATCACAGGAAAAAGTAGGTTAAAGATCAAAAACTTTCATAGTAGTTCAGGAAATGCGGGTTTCAGCGCAGTATATATATATATATATATATATATATATATATAATATAAAAATATTGAGAAAATAATCAGATTTTCAATGAAAAATGTAGGTAAAAGAGCAGAAAAAGTTATATGAAAAGAAGAAACTAGTAAAAATCACAGGAAAAAGTCGGTTAAAGATCAAAAACTTTCATAGTAGTTCAGGAAATGCGGGTTTCATCGCAGTATATATATATATATATATATATAATATACAAATATTGAGAAAATAATCAGATTTTCCATGAAAAATGTAGGTAAAAGAGCAGAAAAAGTTATATGAAAAGAAGAAACTAGTCAAAATGACAGGAAAAATTTGGTTAAAGATCAAAAACTTTTATAGTACTTCAGGAAATGCGGGTTTCAGCGCAGTATATATATAAAAATAGCAGTATAATATAAAAATATTGAGAAAATAATCAGATTTTCCATGAAAAATGTAGGTAAAAGAGCAGAAAAAGTTATATGAAAAGAAGAAACTAGTCACAATCACAGGAAAAAGTTGGTTAAAGATCAAAAACTTTTATAGTAGTTCAGGAAATGCGGGTTTCAGCGCAGTATATATAAAAATAGCAGTATAATTTAAAAATATTGAGAAAATAATCAGATTTTCCATGAAAAATGTAGGTAAAAGAGCAGAAAAAGTTATATGAAAAGAAGAAACTAGTAAAAATCACAGGAAAAAGTCGGTTAAAGATCAAAAACTTTCATAGTAGTTCAGGAAATGCGGGTTTCAGCGCAGTATATATATAAAAATAGCAGTATAATATAAAAATATTGAGAAAATAATCAGATTTTCCATGAAAAATGTAGGTAAAAGAGCAGAAAAAGTTATGCGAAAAGAAGAAACTAGTCAAAATCACAGGAAAAAGTTGGTTAAAGATCAAAAACTTTTATAGTGGTTCAGGAAATGCGGGTTTCAGCGCAGTATATATATAAAAATAGCAGTATAAAATAAAAATATTGAG
Source organism: Eristalis arbustorum (assembly GCA_916610145.1). Classification (NCBI taxonomy): domain Eukaryota; kingdom Metazoa; phylum Arthropoda; class Insecta; order Diptera; family Syrphidae; genus Eristalis; species Eristalis arbustorum. The sequence goes on from CAKAIZ010000508.1 coordinate 6,718, forward strand.
GAAATAATCAGATTTTCCATGAAAAATGTAGGTAAAAGAGCAGAAAAAGTTATATGAAAAGAAGAAACTAGTAAAAAAAGTCGGTTAAGGATCAAAAACTTTCATAGTAGTTCAGGAAATGCGGGTTTCAGCGCAGTATATATATATATATATATATATATAATATAAAAATATTGAGAAAATAATCAGATTTTCCATGAAAAATGTAGGTAAAAAAACAGAAAAAGTTATATGAAAAGAAGAAACTAGTCAAAATCACAGGAAAAATTTGGTTAAAGATCAAAAACTTTTATAGTAGTTCAGGAAATGCGGGTTTCAGCGCAGTATATATATATATATAATATAAAAATATTGAGAAAATAATCAGATTTTCCATGAAAAATGTAGGTAAAAGAGCAGAAAAAGTTATATGAAAAGAAGAAACTAGTAAAAATCACAGGAAAAAGTCGGTTAAAGATCAAAAACTTTCATAGTAGTTCAGGAAATGCGGGTTTCAGCGCAGTATATATATATATATATATATATATATATATATACATAATATAAAAATATTGAGAAAATAATCAGATTTTCCATGAAAAATGTAGGTAAAAGAGCAGAAAAAGTTATATGAAAAGAAGAAACTAGTAAAAATCACCGGAAAATGTTGGTTAAAGATCAAAAACTTTCATAGTAGTTCAGGAAATGCGGGTTTCAGCGCAGTATATATATAAAAATAGCAGTATAATATAAAAATATTGAGAAAATAATCAGATTTTCCATGAAAAATGTAGGTAAAAGAGCAGAAAAAGTTATGCGAAAAGAAGAAACTAGTCAAAATCACAGGAAAAAGTTGGTTAAAGATTAAAAAATTTTATAGTTGTTCAGGAAATGCGGGTTTCAGTGCAGTATATATATAAAAATAGCAGTATAATATAAAAATATTGAGAAAATAATCAGATTTTCCATGAAAAATGTAGGTAAAAGAGCAGAAAAAGTTATATGAAAAGAAGAAACTAGTAAAAATCACAGGAAAAAGTCGGTTAAAGATCAAAAACTTTCATAGTATTTCAGGAAATGCGGGTTTCAGCGCAGTATATATATATATATATATATAATATAAAAATATTGAGAAAATAATCAGATTTTCCATGAAAAATGTAGGTAAAAAAACAGAAAAAGTTATATGAAAAGAAGAAACTAGTAAAAATCACAGGAAAAAGTCGGTTAAAGATCAAAAACTTTCATAGTAGTTCAGGAAATGCGGGTTTCAGCGCAGTATATATATATATATATATATAATATAAAAATATTGAGAAAATAATCAGATTTTCCATGAAAAAAGTAGGTAAAAAGAGCAGAAAAAGTTATATGAAAAGAAGAAACTAGTAAAAATCACAGGAAAAAGTCGGTTAAAGATCAAAAACTTTCATAGTAGTTCAGGAAATGCGGGTTTCAGCGCAGTATATATATAAATATAGCAGTATAATATAAAAATATTGAGAAAATAATCAGATTTTCCATGAAAAATGTAGGTAAAAGAGCAGAAAAAGTTATATGAAAAGAAGAAACTAGTAAAAATCACAGGAAAAAGTCGGTTAAAGATCAAAAACTTTCATAGTAGTTCAGGAAATGCGGGTTTCAGCGCAGTATATAAATAAATATATATAATATAAAAATAATGAGAAAATAATCAGATTTTCCATGAAAAATGTAGGTAAAAGAGCAGAAAAAGTTATATGAAAATAAGAAACTAGTCAAAATCACAGGAAAAAGTTGGTTAAAGATCAAAAACTTTTATAGTAGTTCAGGAAATGCGGGTTCTAGCGCAGTATATATATAAAAATAGCAGTATAATATAAAAATATTGAGAAAATAATCAGATTTTCCATGAAAAATGTAGGTAAAAGAGCAGAAAAAGTTATATGAAAAGAAGAAACTAGTAAAAATCACAGGAAAAAGTCGGGTAGAGATCAAAAACTTTCATAGTAGTTCAGGAAATGCGGGTTTCAACGCAGTATATATATATATTTATATAATATAAAAATATTGAGAAAATAATCAGATTTTCCATGAAAAATGTAGGTAAAAAAACAGAAAAAGTTATATGAAAAGAAGAAACTAGTAAAAATCACAGGAAAAAGTAGGTTAAAGATCAAAAACTTTCATAGTAGTTCAGGAAATGCGGGTTTCAGCGCAGTATATATATATATAATATAAAAATATTGAGAAAATAATCAGATTTTCCATGAAAAATGTATGTAAAAGAGCAGAACAAGTTATATGAAAAGAAGAAACTAGTAAAAATCACAGGAAAAAGTCGGTTAAAGATCAAAAACTTTCATAGTAGTTCAGGAAATGCGGGTTTCAGCGCAGTATATATATATATATATATATATATATATATAATATAAAAATATTGAGAAAATAATCAGATTTTCCATGAAAAATGTAGGTAAAAGAGCAGAAAAAGTTATATGAAAAGAAGAAACTAGTAAAAATCACAGGAAAAAGTCGGTTAAAGATCAAAAACTTTCATAGTAGTTCAGGAAATGCGGGTTTCAGCGCAGTATATATATATATATATAATATAAAAATATTGAGAAAATAATCAGATTTTCCATGAAAAATGTAGGTAAAAAAACAGAAAAAGTTATATGAAAAGAAGAAACTAGTAAAAATCACAGGAAAAAGTCGGTTAAAGATCAAAAACTTTCATAGTAGTTCAGGAAATGCGGGTTTCAGCGCAGTATATATATATATATATATATATAATATAAAAATATTGAGAAAATAATCAGATTTTCCATGAAAAAAGTAGGTAAAAAGAGCAGAAAAAGTTATATGAAAAGAAGAAACTAGTAAAAATCACAGGAAAAAGTCGGTTAAAGATCAAAAACTTTCATAGTAGTTCAGGAAATGCGGGTTTCAGCGCAGTATATATATATATATATATATATAATATAAAAATATTGAGAAAATAATCAGATTTTCCATGAAAAAAGTAGGTAAAAAGAGCAGAAAAAGTTATATGAAAAGAAGAAACTAGTAAAAATCACAGGAAAAAGTCGGTTAAAGATCAAAAGCTTTCATAGTAGTTCAGGAAATGCGGGTTTCAGCGCAGTATATATATAAAAATAGCAGTATAATATAAAAATATTGAGAAAATAATCAGATTTTCCATGAAAAATGTAGGTAAAAGAGCAGAAAAAGTTATATGAAAAGAAGAAACTAGTAAAAATCACAGGAAAAAGTAGGTTAAAGATCAAAAACTTTCATAGTAGTTCAGGAAATGCGGGTTTCAGCGCAGTATATATATATATATATAATATAAAAATATTGAGAAAATAATCAGATTTTCCATGAAAAATGTATGTAAAAGAGCAGAACAAGTTATATGAAAAGAAGAAACTAGTAAAAATCACAGGAAAAAGTCGGTTAAAGATCAAAAACTTTCATAGTAGTTCAGGAAATGCGGGTTTCAGCGCAGTATATATATATATATAATATAAAAATATTGAGAAAATAATCAGATTTTCCATGAAAAATGTAGGTAAAAGAGCAGAAAAAGTTATATGAAAAGAAGAAACTAGTAAAAATTACAGGAAAAAGGCGGTTAAAGATCAAAAACTTTTATAGTAGTTCAGGAAATGTGGGTTTCAGCGCAGTATATATATAAAAATAGCAGTATAATATAAAAATATTGAGAAAATAATCAGATTTTCCATGAAAAATGTAGGTAAAAGAGCAGAAAAAGTTATATGAAAAGAAGAAACTAGTCAAATTGAAAGGAAAAAGTTGGTTAAAGATCAAAAACTTTTATAGTAGTTCAGGAAATGCGGGTTTCAGCGCAGTATATATATAAAAATAGCAGTATAATATACAAATATTGAGAAAATAATCAGATTTTCCATGAAAAATGTAGGTAAAAGAGCAGAAAAAGTTATATGAAAAGAAGAAACTAGTAAAAATCACAGGAAAAAGTCGGTTAAAGATCAAAAACTTTCATAGTAGTTCAGGAAATGCGGGTTTCAGCGCAGTATATATATAAAAATAGCAGTATAATATAAAAATATTGAGAAAATAATCAGATTTTCCATGAAAAATGTAGGTAAAAGAGCAGAAAAAGTTATATGAAAAGAAGAAACTAGTAAAAATCACAGGAAAAAGTAGGTTAAAGATCAAAAACTTTCATAGTAGTTCAGGAAATGCGGGTTTCAGCGCAGTATATATATATATATAATATAAAGATATTGAGAAAATAATCAGATTTTCCATGAAAAATGTAGGTAAAAGAGCAGAAAAAGTTATATGAAAAGAAGAAACTAGAAAAAATTACAGGAAAAAGGCGGTTAAAGATCAAAAACTTTTATAGTAGTTCAGGAAATGCGGGTTTCAGCGCAGTATATATATAAAAATAGCAGTATAATATAAAAATATTGAGAAAATAATCAGATTTTCCATGAAAAATGTAGGTAAAAGAGCAGAAAAAGTTATATGAAAAGAAGAAACTAGTCAAATTCAAAGGAAAAAGTTGGTTAAAGATCAAAAACTTTTATAGTAGTTCAGGAAATGCGGGTTTCAGCGCAGTATATATATAAAAATAGCAGTATAATATACAAATATTGAGAAAATAATCAGATTTTCCATGAAAAAATGTAGGTAAAAGAGCAGAAAAAGTTATATAAAAAGAAGAAACTAGTCAAAATCACAGGAAAAAGTTGGTTAAAGATCAAAAACTTTTATAGTAGTTCAGGAAATGCGGGTTTCAGCGCAGTATATATATATATATATATATATATATATATAATATAAAAATATTGAGAAAATAATCACATTTTCCATGAAAAATGTAGGTAAAAGAGCAGAAAAAGTTATATGAAAAGAAGAAACTAGTAAAAATCACAGGAAAAAGTTGGTTAAAGATCAAAAACTTTTATAGTAGTTCAGGAAATGCGGGTTTCAGCGCAGTATATATATAAAAATAGCAGTATAATATAAAAATATTGAGAAAATAATCAGATTTTCCATGAAAAATGTAGGTAAAAGAGCAGAAAAAGTTATATGAAAAGAAGAAACTAGTAAGAATCACAGGAAAAAGTCGGTTAAAGATCTAAAACATTTATAGTAGTTCAGGAAATTCGGGTTTCAGCGCAGTATATATATAAAAATAGCAGTATAATATAAAAATATTGAGAAAATAATCAGATTTTCCATGAAAAATGTAGGTAAAATAGCAGAAAAAGTTATATGAAAAGAAGAAACTAGTAAAAATCACAGGAAAAAGTCGGTTTAGGATCAAAAACTTTCATAGTAGTTCAGGAAATGCAGGTTTCAGCGCAGTATATATATATATATATAATATAAAAATATTGAGAAAATAATCAGATTTTCCATGAAAAATGTAGGTAGGTTAGGTTAGGTTGTAGTGGCTGACTGCTGCAGAGCAGTCACACTTAGGCCAGAATAGGTTCATTGTGATACCACGCGGATTGACTTCTCCTAACGCTGGAACCAGTTGGTGCTGCTGATGAACCGATTTAGTTGGCCAATGCTGGCACTTTTTAGCTCGTTACGATCGCTGAAGTAGTAGGCTCCTAGATGCAGGAACCTACGACTGGCAAGAGCACTGCAGGAGCAGAGAAGGTGATGAGTGTTCTCTTCCTCCTCTTCATCCATGCAGCTTCTGCAAAAATCGTTATATGGTGCACCCATCCTGCGAGCATGAGTGCCAATTACACAGTGCCCGGTTATGACTCCTATAAGGGTCCTTACTGAGGGCTTGCTGAGTCCAAGTAGACTGAGTGACCGTTTCAGGTTAAGTGATGGCCAGATTTCTTTTGTTTTAAGGCAGGTGGTGCCTTCTAGCCATTTGTCATTGGTGGTTTTGATTGTATGAATCTTTAAAAGATGATAGGCTGTAGCGATCGGCATGGAAGGTGGTACCCCTTCTATCGATAGGGATGAGGTTGTACCACACCTAGCGAGTTCGTCGGCTTTGCAGTTTCCTGGTATGTCACAATGTCCCGGCACCCACATGAGGTGAATGTTAAAATGCTCGGCCATCTCGTTAAGAGACAGCCTGCAATTAAGGGATGTTTTAGAGTAGAACATGACATTGTCCAGGGATTTTATGGCGGCCTGACTATCGGAACAAATGGTGATATCAATTCTTGATATCACATTGTTTTTAAGCCAGGACAGCGCCTCTTTAATCGCTATGGTTTCTGCCTGAAAAACGCTACAGTGATCAGGGAGCTTCACGGAGATAGCAATATTGAGGTCTTGTGAATAGACACCCGCACCCACCCCTTCTTTTGTCTTTGAACCATCCGTGAAGATGCGCAAAGGATCTTTCAGTGTTTGCATATCAGTCATCCAGTCCGATCTGGAGGGAATACTGATTGAGAATTTCTTTTCAAAGGCGGTCGGTGTCGCTAGGTAGGAAGTTAAATTCCTTGAGAATGGTTGAGTGGCCAGTGTTGAGTTCGGACCACAATCGAAGTGTTTTGAGTCTCATGGCTGTACTTGCTGCTGCTTGTTTCCCGAATATTTCCAGAGGTGGGAGGTGGAGGAGAATATTCAGTGCGTCTGACGGAGTTCTTCTCAGTGCCCCGCTGATACACAGGCAGGCCAGTCTTTGTACTCGGTTGAGTGCATTGCAGTTTATAGCCTTGTTTAGTGCTGTCCACCAAACTGAGACACCATACAAAAGTGTCGGTCTGACAATAGAGGTGTAAATCCAGTGAGCGATGCGAGGTTGTAGGCCCCATTTGCATCCAATGGCCTTTTTGCAGCAAAAAAGTGCAGAAGAGGCTTTTTTTACCCTTTCCTGGATATTGAGCTTCCAGTTTAGCTTGCTGTCGAGAGTGAGACCCAGAAATTTCGCACTGGTGGTTGGCTGTAATGTGGTGCCGCACAGCAGTGGGGGGTCGAATTGGGGGATTTTGTATCTTTTGGTGAAGAGTACGATATCCGTTTTTTGTGGGTTGATCGCTAAGATGGGAGAGAATGTGAGTATTCAAAGAACTCTTTGTAAGTATGCAGGCTCTTGGCTTACCTTCATTCCTTACATAGTAGAGGTTGAATTGCTGAGTCCTTAGTCCACGAACTATGTCGTTGACTACCCAGGGTTCCTGGGCCAGGACTATGTCGTCTCCGCAGGTGTTAGCGCGGAGAAGAAGAGCGGCCGAGGCCGCGATGGAGTGGTGGAGATTAATCTGTGTCACCCGGAGCATAGCTGTCGGGTAACGTGTCCGTCTTGGTTCCGGACACAATCTCCACCACTGTTGAGTTAGCCTCATCGTCGGTGTCAGACTCCAGAAGAGAGTCTTCCTGACTATTGGGCGGGGTGCTGGCTAATTCCAGGTCGGAGAGGCCAATATCATCAGCTTCCTGACCATGGCTACCCAAGATATGGGTCAGCGCCTGCGTGCCAGAGCCCTCCTCCTCCACCTCCATCGGTACCATATTGGCTACAGGGGTTGCCCTCACGATAGAGCCTGAAGTAGAGGGTTGAGGCTCGCTTGAAGCAGGACGGTCTTTCTCCTCCTCTGCTACCGCCGTCAGTATATTACCGACAGTAGAAGCAGCAGAGGTGGAGGGAGGCTGTTCCGCTTTCGCGCTTGTCTCCCCATCCTTTTTATACACCCTCAGGGTGATCGTCCCAAAGCCGTAGTGGATGACACCTTCCGACTTGGCAAGTGGGTCCAGTGATTCCTTGTTTATTATTATCACTGCGGACCTCGTTTCTCCTGTAGGTAAAAGAGCAGAAAAAGTTATATGAAAAGAAGAAACTAGTAAAAATCACAGGAAAAAGTCGGTTAAAGATCAAAAACTTTCATAGTAGTTCAGGAAATGCGGGTTTCAGCGCAGTATATGTATATATATATATAATATAAAAATATTGAGAAAATAATCAGATTTTCCATGAAAAAAGTAGGTAAAAAGAGCAGAAAAAGTTATATGAAAAGAAGAAACTAGTAAAAATCACAGGAAAAAGTCGGTTAAAGATCAAAAACTTTCATAGTAGTTCAGGAAATGCGGGTTTCAGCGCAGTATATATATAAAAATAGCAGTATAATATAAAAATATTGAGAAAATAATCAGATTTTCCATGAAAAATGTAGGTAAAAGAGCAGAAAAAGTTATATGAAAAGAAGAAACTAGTAAAAATCACAGGAAAAAGTCGGTTAAAGATCAAAAACTTTCATAGTAGTTCAGGAAATGCAGGTTTCAGCGCAGTATATAAATAAATATATATAATATAAAAATATTGAGAAAATAATCAGATTTTCCATGAAA
>CAKAIZ010000508.1:17500-23955 GCA_916610145.1 Eristalis arbustorum
ATATATATAATATAAAAATATTAAGAAAATAATCAGATTTTCCATGAAAAATGTAGGTAAAAGAGCAGAAAAAGTTATATGAAAAGAAGAAACTAGTAAAAATTACAGGAAAAAGTCGGTTAAAGATCAAAAACTTTCATAGTAGTTCAGGAGATGCGGGTTTCAGCGCAGTATATATATAAAAATAGCAGTATAATATAAAAATATTGAGAAAATAATCAGATTTTCAATGAAAAATGTAGGTAAAAGAGCAGACAAAGTTATATGAAAAGAAGAAACTAGTAAAAATCACAGGAAAAAGTCGGTTAAAGATCAAAAACTTTCATAGTAGTTCAGGAAATGCGGGTTTCAGCGCAGTATATATATATATATATAATATAAAAATATTGAGAAAATAATCAGATTTTCCATGAAAAATGTAGGTAAAAGAGCAGAAAAAGTTATATGAAAAGAAGAAACTAGTCAAAATCACCGGAAAATGTAGGTTAAAGATCAAAAACTTTTATAGTAGTTCAGGAAATGCGGGTTTCAGCGCAGTATATATATAAAAATAGCAGTATAATATAAAAATATTGAGAAAATAATCAGATTTTCCATGAAAAATTTAGGTAAAAGAGCAGAAAAAGTTATATGAAAAGAAGAAACTAGTAAAAATCACAGGAAAAAGTAGGTTAAAGATCAAAAACTTTCATAGTAGTTCAGGAAATGCGGGTTTCAGCGCAGTATATATATATATATATAATATAAAAATATTGAGAAAATAATCAGATTTTCCATGAAAAATATAGGTAAAAGAGCAGAACAAGTTATATGAAAAGAAGAAACTAGTAAAAATCACAGGAAAAAGTCGGTTAAAGATCAAAAACTTTCATAGTAGTTCAGGAAATGCGGGTTTCAGCGCAGTATATATATATATATAATATAAAAATATTGAGAAAATAATCAGATTTTCCATGAAAAATGTAGGTAAAAGAGCAGAAAAAGTTATATGAAAAGAAGAAACTAGTAAAAATTACAGGAAAAAGTCGGTTAAAGATCAAAAACTTTCATAGTAGTTCAGGAAATGCGGGTTTCAGCGCAGTGTATATATAAAAATAGCAGTATAATATAAAAATATTGAGAAAATAATCAGATTTTCCATGAAAAATGTAGGTAAAAGAGCAGAAAAAGTTATATGAAAAGAAGAAACTAGTAAAAATCACAGGAAAAAGTCGGTAAAGATCAAAAACTTTCATAGTAGTTCAGGAAATGCGGGTTTCAGCGCAGTATATATATATATATAATATAAAAATATTGAGAAAATAATCAGATTTTCCATGAAAAATGTAGGTAAAAGAGCAGAAAAAGTTATATGAAAAGAAGAAACTAGTCAAAATCACAGGAAAATGTTGGTTAAAGATCAAAAACTTTTATAGTAGTTCAGGAAATGCGGGTTTCAGCGCAGTATATATATATAAAAATAGCAGTATAATATAAAAATATTGAGAAAATAATCAGATTTTCCATGAAAAATGTAGGTAAAAGAGCAGAAAAAGTTATATGAAAAGAAGAAACTAGTCAAATTCACAGGAAAAAGTTGGTTAAAGATCAAAAACTTTTATAGTAGTTCAGGAAATGCGGGTTTCAGCGCAGTAAATATATAAAAATAGCAGTATAATATAAAAATATTGAGAAAATAATCAGATTTTCCATGAAAAATGTAGGTAAAAGAGCAGAAAAAGTTATATGAAAAGAAGAAACTAGTAAAAATCACAGGAAAAAGTAGGTTAAAGATCAAAAACTTTCATAGTAGTTCAGGAAATGCGGGTTTCAGCGCAGTATATATATATATATATATATATAATATAAAAATATTGAGAAAATAATCAGATTTTCCATGAAAAATGCAGGTAAAAGAGCAGAAAAAGTTATATGAAAAGAAGAAACTAGTAAAAATCACAGAAAAATGTCGGTTAAAGATCAAAAACTTTCATAGTAGTTCAGGAAATGCGGGTTTCAGCGCAGTATATATATATATATATAGAATATAAAAATATTGAGAAAATAATCAGATTTTCCATGAAAAATGTAGGTAAAATAGCAGAAAAAGTTATATGAAAAGAAGAAACTAGTAAAAATCACAGGAAAAAGTCGGTTAAAGATCAAAAACTTTCATAGTAGTTCAGGAAATGCGGGTTTCAGCGCAGTATATATATATATATGTATAATATAAAAATATTGAGAAAATAATCAGATTTTCCATGAAAAATGTAGGTAAAAGAGCAGAAAAAGTTATATGAAAAGAAAAAAACTAGTCAAAATCACAGGAAAAAGTTGGTTAAAGATCAAAAACTTTTATAGTAGTTCAGGAAATGCGGGTTTCAGCGCAGTATATATATAAAAATAGCAGTATAATATAAAAATATTGAGAAAATAATCAGATTTTCCATGAAAAATTTAGGTAAAAGAGCAGAAAAAGTTATATGAAAAGAAGAAACTAGTAAAAATCACAGGAAAAAGTAGGTTAAAGATCAAAAACTTTCATAGTAGTTCAGGAAATGCGGGTTTCAGCGCAGTATATATATATATATATATAATATAAAAATATTGAGAAAATAATCAGATTTTCCATGAAAAATATAGGTAAAAGAGCAGAACAAGTTATATGAAAAGAAGAAACTAGTAAAAATCACAGGAAAAAGTCGGTTAAAGATCAAAAACTTTCATAGTAGTTCAGGAAATGCGGGTTTCAGCGCAGTATATATATATATATAATATAAAAATATTGAGAAAATAATCAGATTTTCCATGAAAAATGTAGGTAAAAGAGCAGAAAAAGTTATATGAAAAGAAGAAACTAGTAAAAATTACAGGAAAAAGTCGGTTAAAGATCAAAAACTTTCATAGTAGTTCAGGAAATGCGGGTTTCAGCGCAGTGTATATATAAAAATAGCAGTATAATATAAAAATATTGAGAAAATAATCAGATTTTCCATGAAAAATGTAGGTAAAAGAGCAGAAAAAGTTATATGAAAAGAAGAAACTAGTAAAAATCACAGGAAAAAGTCGGTTAAAGATCAAAAACTTTCATAGTAGTTCAGGAAATGCGGGTTTCAGCGCAGTATATATATATATATATAAAAATATTGAGAAAATAATCAGATTTTCCATGAAAAATGTAGGTAAAAGAGCAGAAAAAGTTATATGAAAAGAAGAAACTAGTCAAAATCACAGGAAAATGTTGGTTAAAGATCAAAAACTTTTATAGTAGTTCAGGAAATGCGGGTTTCAGCGCAGTATATATATAAAAATAGCAGTATAATATAAAAATATTGAGAAAATAATCAGATTTTCCATGAAAAATGTAGGTAAAAGAGCAGAAAAAGTTATATGAAAAGAAGAAACTAGTCAAATTCACAGAAAAAAGTTGGTTAAAGATCAAAAACTTTTATAGTAGTTCAGGAAATGCGGGTTTCAGCGCAGTAAATATATAAAAATAGCAGTATAATTTAAAAATATTGAGAAAATAATCAGATTTTCCATGAAAAATGTAGGTAAAAGAGCAGAAAAAGTTATATGAAAAGAAGAAACTAGTAAAAATCACAGGAAAAAGTCGGTTAAAGATCAAAAACTTTCATAGTAGTTCAGGAAATGCGGGTTTCAGCGCAGTATATATATATATATATATATAATATAAAAATATTGAGAAAATAATCAGATTTTCCATGAAAAATGCAGGTAAAAGAGCAGAAAAAGTTATATGAAAAGAAGAAACTAGTAAAAATCACAGAAAAATGTCGGTTAAAGATCAAAAACTTTCATAGTAGTTCAGGAAATGCGGGTTTCAGCGCAGTATATATATATATATATAATATAAAAATATTGAGAAAATAATCAGATTTTCCATGAAAAATGTAGGTAAAATAGCAGAAAAAGTTATATGAAAAGAAGAAACTAGTAAAAATCACAGGAAAAAGTCGGTTAAAGATCAAAAACTTTCATAGTAGTTCAGGAAATGCGGGTTTCAGCGCAGTATATATATATATGTATAATATAAAAATATTGAGAAAATAATCAGATTTTCCATGAAAAATGTAGGTAAAAGAGCAGAAAAAGTTATATGAAAAGAAAAAAACTAGTCAAAATCACAGGAAAAAGTTGGTTAAAGATCAAAAACTTTTATAGTAGTTCAGGAAATGCGGGTTTCAGCGCAGTATATATATAAAAATAGCAGTATAATATAAAAATATTGAGAAAATAATCAGATTTTCCATGAAAAATGTAGGTAAAAGAGCAGAAAAAGTTATATGAAAAGAAGAAACTAGTCAAAATCACAGGAAAAAGTTGGTTAAAGATCAAAAACTTTTATAGTAGTTCAGGAAATGCGGGTTTCAGCGCAGTATATATATATATATATATAATATAAAAATATTGAGAAAATAATCAGATTTTCCATGAAAAATGTAGGTAAAATAGCAGAAAAAGTTATATGAAAAGAAAAAACTAGTCAAAATCACAGGAAAAAGTTGGTTAAAGATCAAAAACTTTTATAGTAGTTCAGGAAATGCGGGTTTCAGCGCAGTATATATATAAAAATAGCAGTATAATATAAAAATATTGAGAAAAAAATCAGATTTTCCATGAAAAATGTAGGTAAAAGAGCAGAAAAAGTTATACGAAAAGAAGAAACTAGTCAAAATCACAGGAAAAAGTTGGTTAAAGATCAAAAACTTTCATAGTAGTTCAGGAAATGCGGGTTTCAGCGCAGTATATATATATATATATATATAATATACAAATATTGAGAAAATAAACAGATTTTCCATGAAAATGTAGGCAAAAGAGCAGAAGAAGTTATATGAAAAGAAGAAACTAGTAAAAATCACAGGAAAAATTTGGTTAAAGATCAAAAACTTTCATAGTAGTTCAGGAAATGCGGGTTTCAGCGCAGTATATATATATATATATATATATAATATAAAAATATTGAGAAAATAATCAGATTTTCCATGAAAAAAGTAGGTAAAAAGAGCAGAAAAAAGTTATATGAAAAGAAGAAACTAGTAAAAATCACAGGAAAAAGTTGGTTAAAGATCAAAAACTTTCATAGTAGTTCAGGAAATGCGGGTTTCAGCGCAGTATATATATAAAAATAGCAGTATAATATAAAAATATTGAGAAAATAATCAGATTTTCCATGAAAAATGTAGGTAAAAGAGCAGAAAAAGTTATATGAAAAGAAGAAACTAGTAAAAATCACAGGAAAAAGTCGGTTAAAGATCAAAAACTTTCATAGTAGTTCAGGAAATGCGGGTTTCAGCGCAGTATATAAATAAATATATATAATATAAAAATATTGAGAAAATAATCAGATTTTCCATGAAAAATGTAGGTAAAAGAGCAGAAAAAGTTATATGAAAAGAAGAAACTAGTCAAAATCACAGGAAAAAGTTGGTTAAAGATCAAAAACTTTTATTGTAGTTCAGGAAATGCGGGTTTCAGCGCAGTATATATATAAAAATAGCAGCATAATATAAAAATATTGAGAAAATAATCAGATTTTCCATGAAAAATGTAGGTAAAAGAGCAGAAAAAGTTATATGAAAAGAAGAAACTAGTAAAAATCACAGGAAAAAGTAGGTTAAAGATCAAAAACTTTCACAGTAGTTCAGGAAATGCGGGTTTCAGCGCAGTATATATATATATATAATATAAAAATATTGAGAAAATAATCAGATTTTCCATGAAAAATGTAGGTAAAAGAGCAGAAAAAGTTATATGAAAAGAAGAAACTTGTCAAAATCACAGGAAAATGTTGGTTAAAGATCAAAAACTTTTATAGTAGTTCAGGAAATGCGGGTTTCAGCGCAGTATATATATATAAAAATAGCAGCATAATTTAAAAATATTGAGAAAATAATCAGATTTTCCATGAAAAATGTAGGTAAAAGAGCAGAAAAAGTTATATGAAAAGAAGAAACTAGTCAAAATCACAGGAAAAAGTCGGTTAAAGATCAAAAACTTTCATAGTAGTTCAGGAAATGCGGGTTTTAGCGCAGTATATATATATATATAATATAAAAATATTGAGAAAATAATCAGATTTTCCATGAAAAATGTAGGTAAAAGAGCAGAAAAAGTTATATGAAAAGAAGAAACTAGTAAAAATCACAGGAAAAAGTCGGTTAAAGATCAAAAACTTTCATAGTAGTTCAGGAAATGCGGGTTTCAGCGCAGTATATAAAATGTAGGTAAAAGAGCAGAAAAAGTTATATGAAAAGAAGAAACTAGTCAAAATCACAGGAAAAAGTTGGTTAAAGATCAAAAACTTTTATAGTAGTTCACTAAATGCGGGTTTCAGCGCAGTATATATATATAAAAATAGCAGTATAATATAAAAATATTGAGAAAATAATCAGATTTTCCATGAAAAATGTAGGTAAAAGAGCAGAAAAATATATATGAAAAGAAGAAAC
>CAKAIZ010000509.1:0-39683 GCA_916610145.1 Eristalis arbustorum
AACTTTCATAGCAGTTTAGGAAATGCGGGTTTCAGCGCAGTATATATATATATAAATATCAGTATAATATAAAAATATTGACAAAATAATCAGATTTTCCATGAAAAATGTAGGTAAAAGAGCAGAAAAAGTTATATGAAAAGATGAAACTAGTAAGAATCACAGGAAAAAGTTGGTTAAAGATCAAAAACTTTCATATTAGTTTAGGAAATGCGGGTTTCAGCGCAGTATATATATATATATATATATAATATAAAAATATTGAGAAAATAATCAGATTTTCCATGAAAAGATGTAGGTAAAAGAGCAGAAAAAGTTATATGAAAAGGAGAAACTAGTATATATATATAGAAACTTAGTATATATATATAATATAAAAATATTGAGAAAATAATTAGATTTTCCATGAAAAATGTAGGTAAAAGAGCAGAAGAAGTTATATGAAAAGAAGAAACTAGTAAAAGTCACAGGAAAAAGTTGGTTAAAGATCAAAAACCTTCATAGTAGTTTAGGAAATGCGGGTTTCAGCGCAGTATATATATATAAATATCAGTATAATATAAAAATATTGAGGAAATAATCAGATTTTCCATGAAAAATGTAGGTAAAAGAGCAGAAAAAGTTATATAAAAAGAAGAAACTAGTAAAAATCACAGGCAAAAATTGGTTAAAGATCAAAAACGTTCATAGTAGTTTACGAAATGCGGGTTTCAGCGCAGTATATATATATAATATAAAAATATTGAGAAAATAATCGGATTTTCCATGAAAAATATAGGTAAAAGAGCAGAAAAAGTTATATGAAAAGAAGAAACTGGTAAAAATCACAGGAAAAAGTTGGTTAAAGATCAAAAACTTTCATAGTAGTTTAGAAAATGAGGGTTTCAGCGCAGTATATATATAAAAATAGCAGTATAATATAAAAATATTGAGAAAATAATCAGATTTTCCATGAAAAATGTAGGTAAAAGAGCAGAAAAAGTTATATGAAAAGAAGGAACTAGAAAAAAACACAGGAAAAAGTTGGTTAAAGATCAAAAACTTTCATAGTAGTTAAGGAAATGCGGGTTTCAGCGCAGTATATATGTATATAAATATCAGTATAATATAAAAATATTGAGAAAATAATCAGATTTTCCATGAAAAATGTAGGTAAAAGAGCAGAAAAAGTTATATGAAAAGAAGAAACTGGTAAAAATCACAGGAAAAAGTTGGTTAAAGATCAAAAGCTTTAATAGTAGTTTAGGAAATGCGGGTTTCAGTGCAGTATATATACAATATAAAAATATTGAGAAAATAATCAGATTTTCCATGAAAAATGTAGGTAAAAGAGCAGAAAAAGTTATATGAAAAGAAGAAACTAGTAAAAATCACAGGAAAAAGTTGGTTAAAGATCAAAAACTTTCATAGTAGTTTAGGAAATGCGGGTTTCAGCGCAGTATATATACATAATATAAAAATATTGAGAAAATAATCAGATTTTCCATGAAAACGTAGGTAAAAGAGCAAAAAAAGTTATATGAAAAGAAGAAACTTCTAAAAATCACAGGAAAAAGTTGGTTAAAGATCAAAAATTTTCATAGTAGTTTAGGAAATGCGGGTTTCAGCGCAGTATATATATATATAATATAAAAATATTGAGAAAATAATCAGATTTTCCATGAAAAAAGTAGGTAAAAGAGGAGAAAAAGTTATATGAAAAGAAGAAACTAGTAATAATCACAGGAAAAAGTTGGTTAGAGATCAAAAACTTTCATAATAGTTTAGGAAATGCGTATAATATAAAAATATTGAGAAAATAATCAGATTTTACATGAAAAAAGTAGGAAAAAGAGCAGAAAAAGTTATATGAAAAGAAGAAACTAGTAAAAATCACAGGAAAAAGTTGGTTAAAGATCAAAAACTTTAATAGTAGTTTAGGAAATGCGGCTTTCAGCTCAGTATATATATATAATATATAATATAAAAATATGAGAAAATAATCAGATTTTCCATGAAAAATGTAGGTAAAAGAGCAGAAAAAGTTATATGAAAAGAAGAAACTAGTAAAAATCACAGGAAAAACTTGGTTAAAGATCAAAAACTTTCATAGTAGTTTAGGAAATGCGGGTTTCAGCGCAGTATATATATATAAATATCAGTATAATATAAAAATATTGAGAAAATAATCAGATTTTCCATGAAAAATGTAGGTAAAAGAGCAGAAAAAGTTATATGAAAAGAAGGAACTAGTAAAAATCACAGGAAAAAGTTGGTTAAAGATCAAAAACTTTCATAGTAGTTTAGGAAATGCGGGTTTCAGCGCAGTATATATATTAAAATAGCAGTATAATATAAAAATATTGAGAAAATAATCAGATTTTAGATGAAAAATGTAGGTAAAAGAGCAGAAAAAGTTATATGAAAAGATGAAACTAGTAAAAATCACAGGAAAAACTTGGTTAAAGATCAAAAACTTTCATAGCAGTTTAGGAAATGCGGGTTTCAGCGCAGTATATATATATATAAATATCAGTATAATATAAAAATATTGACAAAATAATCAGATTTTCCATGAAAAATGTAGGAAAAAAGAGCAGAAAAAGTTATATGAAAAGAAGAAACTAGTAAAAATCACAGGAAAAAGTTGGTTAAAGATCAAAAACTTTCATAGTAGCTTAGGAAATGCGGGTTTCAGCGCAGTATATATATATAATATAAAAATATTGAGAAAATAATCAGATTTTCCATGAAAAATGTAGGTAAAAGAGCAGAAAAAGTTATATGAAAAGATGAAACTAGTAAAAATCACAGGAAAAAGTTGGTTAAAGATCAAAATCTTTCATAGTAGTATAGGAAATGCGGGTTTCAGCGCAGTATATATATTAAAATAGCAGTATAATATAAAAATATTGAGAAAATAATCAGATTTTAGATGAAAAATGTAGGTAAAAGAGCAGAAAAAGTTATATGAAAAGAAGAAACTAGTAAAAATCACAGGAAAAAGTTGGTTAAAGATCAAAAACTTTAATAGTAGTTTAGGAAATGCGGGTTTCAGCGCAGTATATATATATATAATATATAATATAAAAATATTGAGAAAATAATCAGATTTTCCATGAAAAATGGTTTCAGCGCAGTATATATATATAAATATCAGTATAATATAAAAATATTGAGAAAATAATCAGATTTTCCATGAAAAATGTAGGTAAAAGAGCAGAAAAAGTTATATAAAAAGAAGGAACCAGTAAAAATCACAGGAACAAGTTGGTTAAAGATCAAAAACTTTCATAGTAGTTTAGGAAATGCGGGTTTCAGCGCAGTATATATATTAAAATAGCAGTATAATATAAAAATATTGAGAAAATAATCAGATTTTAGATGAAAAATGTAGGTAAAAGAGCAGAAAAAGTTATATGAAAAGAAGAAACTTCTAAAAATCACAGGAAAAACTTGGTTAAAGATCAAAAACTTTCATAGCAGTTTAGGAAATGCGGGTTTCAGCGCAGTATAAATATATATAAATATCAGTATAATATAAAAATATTGACAAAATAATCAGATTTTCCATGAAAAATGTAGGTAAAAGAGCAGAAAAAGTTATATGAAAAGAAGAAACTAGAAAGAATCACAGGAAAAAGTTGGTTAAAGATCAAAAACTTTCATAGTAGTTTAGGAAATGCGGGTTTCAGCGCAGTATATATATATAATATAAAAAATATTGAGAAAATAATCAGATTTTCCATGAAAAATGTAGGTAAAAGAGCAGAAAAAGTTATATGAAAAGATGAAACTAGTAAAAATCACAGGAAAAAGTTGGTTAAAGATCAAAATCTTTCATAGTAGTATAGGAAATGCGGGTTTCAGCGCAGTTTATATATTAAGATAGCAGTATAATATAAAAATATTGAGAAAATAATCAGATTTTAGATGAAAAATGTAGGTAAAAGAGCAGAAAAAGTTATATGAAAAGAAGAAACTAGTAAAAATCACAGGAAAAAGTTGGTTAAAGATCAAAAACTTTCATAGTAGTTTAGGAAATGCGGGTTTCAGCGCAGTATATATATAATATAAAAATATTGAGAAAATAATCAGATTTTCCATGAAAAATATAGGTAAAAGAGCACAAAAAGTTATATGAAAAGAAGAAACTAGTAAAAATCACAGGAAAAACTTGGTTAAAGATCAAAAACTTTCATAGCAGTTTAGGAAATGCGGGTTTCAGCGCAGTATATATATATATAATATAAAAATATTGAGAAAGTAATCAGATTTTCCATGAAAAATGTAGGTAAAAGAGCAGAAAAAGTTATATGAAAAGAAGAAACTAGTAAAATTCACAGGAAAAAGTTGGTTAAAGATCAAAAACTTTCATAGTAGTTTAGGAAATGCGGGTTTCAGCGCAGTATATATATATATAATATAAAAATATTGAGAAAATAATCAGATTTTCCATGAAAAATGTAGGTAAAAGAGCAGAAAAAGTTATATGAAAAGATGAAACTAGTAAAAATCACAGGAAAAAGTTGGTTAAAGATCAAAATCTTTCATAGTAGTATAGGAAATGCGGGTTTAAGCGCAGTATATATATTAAAATAGCAGTATAATATAAAAATATTGAGAAAATAATCAGATTTTAGATGAAAAATGTAGGTAAAAGAGCAGAAAAAGTTATATGAAAAGAAGAAACTAGTAAAAATCACAGGAAAAAGTTGGTTAAAGATCAAAAACTTTCATAGTAGCTTAGGAAATGCGGGTTTCAGCGCAGTATATATGTATAGTATAAAAATATTGAGAAAATAATCAGATTTTCCAAGAAAAATATAGGTAAAAGAGTACAAAAAGTTATATGAAAAGAAGAAACTAGTAAAAATCACAGGAAAAACTTGGTTAAAGATCAAAAACTTTCATAGTAGTTTAGGAAATGCGGGTTTCAGCGCAGTATATATATATAAATATCAGTATAATATAAAAATATTGAGAAAATAATCAGATTTTCCATGAAAAATGTAGATAAAAGAGCAGAAAAAGTTGTATGAAAAGATGAAACTAGTAAAAATCACAGGAAAAAGTTGGTTAAAGATCAAAAACTTTCATAGTAGTTAAGGAAATGCGGGTTTCAGCGCAGTATATATATAATATAAAAATATTGAGAAAATAATCAGATTTTCCATGAAAAATATAGGTAAAAGAGCACAAAAAGTTATATGAAAAGAAGAAACTAGTAAAAATCACAGGAAAAACTTGGTTAAAGAACAAAAACTTTCATAGCAGTTTAGGAAATGCGGGTTTCAGCGCAGTATATATATATATAATATAAAAATATTGAGAAAGTAATCAGATTTTCCATGAAAAATGTAGGTAAAAGACCAGAAAAAGTTATATGAAAAGAAGAAACTAGTAAAAATCACAGGAAAAAGTTGGTTAAAGATCAAAAAATTTCATAGTAGTTTAGGAAATGCGGGTTTCAGCGCAGTATATATATAAAAATAGCAGTGTAATATAAAAATATTGAGAAAATAATCAGATTTTCTATGAAAAATGTAGGTAAAAAGCAGAAAAAGTTATATAAAAAGAAGAAACTAGTAAAAATCACAGGAAAAACTTGGTTAAAGATCAAAAACTTTCATAGTAGTTTAGGAAATGCGGGTTTCAGCGCAGTATATATATATAAATATCAGTATAATATAAAAATATTGAGAAAATAATCAGATTTTCCATGAAAAATGTAGGTAAAAGAGCAGAAAAAGTTATATAAAAAGAAGGAACCAGTAAAAATCACAGGAAAAAGTTGGTTAAAGATCAAAAACTTTCATAGTAGTTTAGGAAATGCGGGTTTCAGCGCAGTATATATATTAAAATAGCAGTATAATATAAATATATTGAGAAAATAATCAGATTTTAGATGAAAAATGTAGGTAAAAGAGCAGAAAAAGTTATATGAAAAGAAGAAACTTCTAAAAATCACAGGAAAAACTTGGTTAAAGATCAAAAACTTTCATAGCAGTTTAGGAAATGCGGGTTTCAGCGCAGTATATATATATATAAATATCAGTATAATATAAAAATATTGACAAAATAATCAGATTTTCCATGAAAAATGTAGGTAAAAGAGCAGAAAAAGTTATATGAAAAGAAGAAACTAGTAAGAATCACAGGAAAAAGTTGGTTAAAGATCAAAAACTTTCATAGTAGTTTAGGAAATGCGGGTTTCAGCGCAGTGTATATGTATAATATAAAAATATTGAGAAAATAATCAGATTTTCCATGAAAAATGTAGGTAAAAGAGCAGAAAAAGTTATATGAAAAGAAGAAACTAGTAAAAATCACAGGAAAAAGTTGGTTAAAGATCAAAAACTTTCATAGTAGTTAAGGAAATGCGGGTTTCAGCGCAGTATATATATAATATAAAAATATTGAGAAAATAATCAGATTTTCCATGAAAAATATAGGTAAAAGAGCACAAAAAGTTATATGAAAAGAAGAAACTAGTAAAAATCACAGGAAAAACTTGGTTAAAGAACAAAAACTTTCATAGCAGTTTAGGAAATGCGGGTTTCAGCGCAGTATATATATATATAATATAAAAATATTGAGAAAGTAATCAGATTTTCCATGAAAAATGTAGGTAAAAGAGCAGAAAAAGTTATATGAAAAGAAGAAACTAGTAAAATTCACAGGAAAAAGTTGGTTAAAGATCAAAAACTTTCATAGTAGTTCAGGAAATGCGGGTTTCAGCGCAGTATACATATATATAATATAAAAATATTGAGAAAATAATCAGATTTTCCATGAAAAATGTAGGTAAAAGAGCAGAAAAAGTTATATGAAAAGATGAAACTAGTAAAAATCACAGGAAAAAGTTGGTTAAAGATCAAAATCTTTCATAGTAGTATAGGAAATGCGGGTTTAAGCGCAGTATATATATTAAAATAGCAGTATAATATAAAAATATTGAGAAAATAATCAGATTTTAGATGAAAAATGTAGGTAAAAGAGCAGAAAAAGTTATATGAAAAGAAGAAACTAGTAAAAATCACAGGAAAAAGTTGGTTAAAGATCAAAAACTTTCATAGTAGTTTAGGAAATGCGGGTTTCAGCGCAGCATATATATAAAATAAAAATATTGAGAAAATAATCAGATTTTCCAAGAAAAATATAGGTAAAAGAGTACAAAAAGTTATATGAAAAGAAGAAACTAGTAAAAATCACAGGAAAAACTTGGTTAAAGATCAAAAACTTTCATAGTAGTTTAGGAAATGCGGGTTTCAGCGCAGTATATATATATAAATATCAGTATAATATAAAAATATTGAGAAAATAATCAGATTTTCCATGAAAAATGTAGATAAAAGAGCAGAAAAAGTTGTATGAAAAGATGAAACTAGTAAAAATCACAGGAAAAAGTTGGTAAAAGATCAAAATCTTTCATAGTAGTATAGGAAATGCGGGTTTCAGCGCAGTGTATATATATATATATAATATAACAATATTGAGAAAATGATCAGATTTTCCATGAAAAATGTAGGTAAAAGAGCAGAAAAAGTTATATGAAAAGAAGAAACCTGTAAAAATCACAGAAAAAAGTTGGTTAAAGATCAAAAACTTAAATAGTAGTTTAGGAAATGCGGGTTTCAGTGCAGTATATATATAATATAAAAATATTGAGAAAATAATCAGATTTTCCATGAAAAATGTAGGTAAAAGACCAGAAAAAGTTATATGAAAAGAAGAAACTAGTAAAAATCACAGGAAAAAGTTGGTTAAGGATCAAAAACTTTCATAGTAGTTTAGGAAATGCGGGTTTCAGCGCAGTATATATATATAATATAAAAATATTGAGAAAATAATCAGATTTTCCATGAAAACGTAGGTAAAAGAGCAGAAAAAGTTATATGAAAAGAAGAAACTTCTAAAAATCACAGGAAAAAGTTGGTTAAAGATCAAAAACTTTCATAGTAGTTTAGGAAATGCGGGTTTCAGCGCAGTATATATATATATAATATAAAAATATTGAGAAAATAATCGGATTTTCCATGAAAAAAGTAGGCCAAAAGAGCAAAAAAAGTTATATGAAAAGAAGAAACTAGTAAAAATCACAGGAAAAAGTTGGTTAGAGATCAAAAACTTTCATAATAGTTTAGGAAATGCGTATAATATAAAAATATTGAGAAAATAATCGGATTTTACATGAAAAAAGTAGGTAAAAGAGAAGATAAAATTATATGAAAAGAAGAAACTAGTAAACATCACAGGAAAAAGTTGGTTAAAGATCAAAAACTTTAATAGTAGTTTAGGAAATGCGGGTTTCAGCGCAGTATATATATATATAATATATAATATAAAAATATTGAGAAAATAATCAGATTTTCCATGAAAAATGTAGGTAAAAGAGAAGAAAAAGTTATATGAAAAGAAGAAACTGGTAAAAATCACAGGAAAAAGTTGGTTAAAGATCAAAAACTTTCATAGTATGAAAAATGTAGGTAAAAGAGCAGAAAAAGTTATATGAAAAAAAGAAACTAGTAAAAATCACAGGAAAAAGTTGGTTAAAGATCAAAAACTTTCATAGTGGTTTAGGAAATGCGGGTTTCAGCGCAGTATATATATAAAAATAGCAGTATAATATAAAAATATTGAGAAAATAATCAGATTTTCCATGAAAAAAGTAGGTAAAAGAGCAGAAAAAGTTATATGAAAAGAAGAAACTAGTGAAATCACAGGAAGAAGCTGGTTAAAGATCAAAAACTTTCATAGTAGTTTAGGAAATGCGGGTTTCAGCGCAGTATATATATAAAAATAGCAGTATAATATAAAAATATTGAGAAAATAATCAGATTTTCCATGAAAAAAGTAGGTAAAAGAGCAGAAAAAGTTATATGAAAAGAAGAAACTAGTAAAAATCACAGGAAAAAGTTGGTTAAAGATCAAAAACTTTCATAGTAGCTTAGGAAGTGCGGGTTTCAGCGCAGTATATATATATAATATAAAAATATTGAGAATATAATCAGATTTTCCATAAAAAATTTAGGTAAAAGAGCAGAAAAAGTTATATGAAAAGATGAAACTAGTAAAAATCACAGGAAAAAGTTGGTTAAAGATCAAAAACTTTCATAGTAGCTTAGGAAATGCGGGTTTCAGCGCAGTATATATATAAAATCAGCAGTATAATATAAAAATATTAAGAAAATAATCAGATTTTCCATGAAAAAAGTAGGTAAAAGAGCAGAAAAAGTTATATGAAAAGAAGAAACTAGTAAAAATGACAGGAAAAAGTTGGTTAAAGATCAAAAACTTTCATAGTAGTTTAGGAAATGCGGGTTTCAGCGCAGTATATACATAAAAATAGCAGTATAATTTCCATGAAAAAAGTAGGTAAAAGAGCAGAAAAAGTTATATGAAAAGAAGAAACCAGTAAAAATCACAGGAAAAAGTTGGTAAAAGATCAAAAACTTTCATGGTAGTTTAGGAAATGCGGGTCTCAGCGCAGTATATGTATATAATATAAAAATATTGAGAAAAAAAATCAGATTTTCCATGAAAAATGTAGGTAAAAGAGCAGAAAAAGTTATATGAAAAGATGAAACTAGTAAGAATCACAGGAAAAAGTTAGTTAAAGATCAAAAACTTTCATAGTAGTTTAGGAAATGCGGGTTTCAGCGCAGTATATATATATATAATATAAAAATATTGAGAAAATAATCAGATTTTCCATGAAAAATGTAGGTAAAAGAGCAGAAAAAGTTATATGAAAAGAAGAAACTAGTAAACATCACAGGAAAAAGTTGGTTAAAGATCAAAAACTTTCATAGTAGTTTAGAAAATGCGGGTTTCAGCGCAGTATATATATAATATAAAAATATTGAGAAAACAATCAGATTTTCCATGAAAAATTTAGGTAAAAGAGCAGAAAAAGTTATATGAAAAGAAGAAACTTCTAAAAATCACAGGAAAAAGTTGGTTAAAGATCAAAAGCTTTCATAGTAGTTTAGGAGATGCGGGTTTTATCGCAGTATATATATATAAATGGAGGGCAGGGTCTATGCTCACAGGGCAAAGTTGCTGATCGCTCTCAACTTGGCGGGATGCCAGCAACGATCCTTGTCGATGCATAGATCAAGTTGACATGCAGCCTCCAAGCGGCGCCCCCTGGATAGCTTTCACAACACCCGTTGTGAGGTGAACCAATGCATGCAGCGTTTCCCCAGTGGTTGTGCGGAGGGCTAACAACCCACCTACAAAAAAAAAATAACTGTTACGGAAGAGCAAGCAGCCTCGGACGAACGGACGGAACCCCAACGACGACACGGCGCGAAAAAGGACTACGATTTGCGAGTGTGCTCCTGGAATGTAAGAACACTCTACACTCCGGGGGCCGCACAAAAACTGGAAAATATCCTCACGCAGTATAAAGCGGATATTACTGCGCTCCAGGAAATACGCTGGATAGGACACGGAATTATGAAAAAGAAAGAGTGCGACATATATTACAGCTGTCATAAAAGGTTGCACATATTTGGATGCGGATTCGTCGTGGGAAAGCGGCTAAGGTCGAAGGTCATCGACTTCAAACCGATAAGCGATCGCCTGGCTGTGATCCGCATCCAAGGCAGATTCTACAACATCAGCCTCATATGTGCACACGCCCCTACCGACGAAGCTGAAGACTCTGTCAAAGAGGATTTTTACGACCTCTTGGACGGTGCCTACGGAGCCTGTCCGGAGTACGATGTCAAAATCGTACTCGGAGACTTCAATGCTAAAATCGGTAAGGAAAACATCTTTGGCGGAGTGATCGGAAAGCACTGCCTCCACGACACGACAACAGACAACGGCTTCCGACTCACAGACTTTGCGACAGCACGTAATATGGTCATAAGTAGCACAAGGTTCCCTCGCAAAAAAATCCACACAGCAACCTGGCGATCCCCGGATGGTCGAACCGCCAACCAAATCGACCATGTGCTTATTGACGGAAGACACGCGTCAAACATCCTGGATGTGCGAACATTCAGGGGGGCAAACGTCGACTCTGACCACTTTCTTGTTGCAGCAAGATTCAGAGCTCGACTGTCCAATGTCAGAAAGCTGCACCAGCCGACAAAGAAAACTTTTGACATTGGACGCCTAAGCACACCGGAGATTGCCAGAGCCTACGAAGAGCAATTAAGTGAGAGACTCTCCGGTATGCCTACGTCAAGTGCCAACGAGATGTGGTTGCATTGCCGCTCGGCCATCAAAGAGGTAGCGGAAACTACATTAGGCTACCTACCACCCCCGACAAGAAACCCGTGGTATGATGGCGAGTGTGAGCAGAAAAAACGTGCAACCGACGAGGCATACCAAAAAGCGCTGCAACGGAAAACAAGAGCAGCGCAAGAGGAGTACCGGGCTAGAAGACGGGAGGAGAAAAAGCTTCTACGCCTGAAGAAAAGGTCTCTCGCAACCTCCCAGCTCAAGGATATCGAAGAGTCTAGGGACAAGCAAAAAATACGGGCCTTTTACAAAAAAGCCAAAAGCCTGGCCACAGGCTTTAGGAAAGGCACCCAGGCTCTTCGAAATTGCGAGGGTAACCTAGTTACGGACCCCCAGGGAATAGTGGATGTGTTTAAGCAGCACTTCCAACAGCTGCTTAGCGGGCCTGACCAGGAGAGAGTGATAGGGAACCAAGAAATCCCAACTCCAGTCGACGAAGAAGTCCTCCCACCTAGCTTTGAAGAAGTCGGTACAGCCATTAAAAGGCTGAAGAACAACAAAGCCGCAGGCTCAGATGGTTTCCCATCGGAGCTTTTCAAAGCTGGGGGCAATGTAATGGTAGGGAGCATGCACCAAATCATTTGCCGAATTTGGGAAGATGAAAGCATGCCCGACGACTGGAATATCAGCTCCATATGCCCCATCCACAAAAAAGGCGATCCTACCTCCTGCAAGAACTACAGAGGTATATCCCTGCTCAATGTCGCCTACAAGATCCTATCCAGCGTACTGTGTGAACGTCTAAAGCCGTTTTGCACCGCACTAATCGGCACGTACCAGTGCGGCTTCCGGCCCGGCAAATCGACTACAGACCAAATCTTCACACTAAGGCAGATCCTGGAGAAGACCAGCGAGTTTCAAATCGATACTCACCATCTTTTCATCGATTTTAAAGCCGCATACGACAGCATTCATCGCAAGGAGCTATTCGAAGCGATGGCTGAATTCGGGATCCCGGGAAAACTGATCCGGTTGTGTCGCACCACGCTAACACATACGCGATGCACCGTGCAGTTCGGTTCAAAAACCTCTGAACCGTTCGAAACCTGCACCGGATTTCGGCAAGGAGATGCGCTGTCGTGTGATTTCTTCAATCTGGTACTGGAGAAGATAGTGCGGCGGGCAAAAGTCAACACGGAAGGCACTATCTTCTACAAGTCAGTCCAGCTGTTGGGGTACGCGGATGACATCGACATTGTCGCGCGGTCCCAACGTGCCATCGTGGAAGCTTTCACGGCAATTGAGGAACAGGCGAAACGAGCTGGTCTTAAGGTCAACGAGGACAAAACAAAATATATGCTGTCGAGCAAACAACGATCCGCCGCACACCACCTAGGCCAAAACGTTACAATCGACAGCTACAATTTCGAGGTAGTAAAGGAGTTTGTCTACCTCGGGGCAAATGTAAACTCCACGAATGACATCGTAGTGGAGATCCGACGTAGAATCGCCCTTGGCAACCGATGCTACTTCGGTCTGTCAAAACAACTGGGCTCGAAACTCCTGACTCGAAGGACCAAAGTCATGCTCTACAAAACCCTTATCCTGCCAGTCCTACTTTATGGAGCCGAAAGCTGGACATTAAGTAAGGCTGCAGAGCTGATTCTTGGTGCCTTCGAAAGAAAAATTCTACGTCGGATATATGGTCCCGTCTGCGAGGAAGGCGAATGGAGGAGAAGACACAACCGCGAACTCTACGAGCTGTACAAGGATGTGGATGTAGTCCGGAAGGCAAAAATCCGTCGACTACACTGGCTCGGCCACATCGAGCGAATGGACAACAACGCTCCAGCAAAGAGGGTCTTCGAATCCGAGCCTCCTGGTTCGAGAAGGAGAGGAAGACCGAACCTCCGGTATAAAGACCAAGTCATCGCGGATGCAAGACAGCTTGGCCTTGATGACTGGAAGCAGCGTGCCCAGGACCGTCACCGATGGAAGGCAGCAATTGCTCAGGCTCAGACCCTTCATGGTTCGTCTGCCTGATAAGTAAGTAAGTATATATATAAAAATAGCAGTATAATATAAAAATATTGAGAAAATAATCAGATTTTCCATGAAAAATGTAGGTAAAAGAGCAGAAAAAGTTATATGAAAAGATGAAACTAGTAAGAATCACAGGAAAAAGTTGGTTAAAGATCAAAAACTTTCATAGTAGCTTAGGAAATGCGGGTTTCAGCGCAGTATATATATATAATATAAGAATATTGAGAAAATAATCAGATTTTCCATGAAAAATGTAGGTAAAAGAGCAGAAAAAGTTATATGAAAAGATGAAACTAGTAAAAATCACAGGAAAAAGTTGGTTAAAGATCAAAAACTTTCACAGTAGCTTAGGAAATGCGGGTTTCAGCGCAGTATATATATAAAAATAGCAGTATAATATAAAAATATTGAGAAAATAATCAGATTTTCCATGAAAAATGTAGGTAAAAGAGCAGAAAAAGTTATATGAAAAGAAGAAACTAGTAAAAATCACAGGAAAAAGTTGATTAAAGATCAAAAACTTTCATAGTAGCTTAGGAAGTGCGGGTTTCAGCGCAGTATATATATATAATATAAAAATATTGAGAAAATAATCAGATTTTCCATAAAAAATTTAGGTAAAAGAGCAGAAAAAGTTATATGAAAAGATGAAACTAGTAAAAATCACAGGATAAAGTTGGTTAAAGATCAAAAACTTTCATAGTATTTTAGTAAATGCGGGTTTCTGCGCAGTATATATATGAAATCAGCAGTATAATATAAAAATATTGAGAAAATAATCAGATTTTCCATGAAAAAAGTAGGTAAAAGAGCAGAAAAAGTTATATGAAAAGAAGAAACTAGTAAAAATCACAGGAAAAAGTTGGTTTAAGATCAAAAACTTTCATAGTAGTTTAGTAAATGCGGTTTTCAGCGCAGTATATATATAAAAATAACAGTATAGTATAAAAATATTGAGAAAATAATCAGATTTTCCATTAAAAATGTAGGTAATTAGGTAAAAGAGCAGAAAAAGTTATATGAAAAGAAGAAACTAGTAAAAATCACAGGAAAAAGTTGGTTAAAGATCAAAAACTTTCATAGTAGTTTAGTAAATGCGGTTTTCAGCGCAGTATATATATAAAACTAGCAGTATAGTATAAAAATATTGAGAAAATAATCAGATTTTCCATTAAAAATGTAGGTAAATAGGTAAAAGAGCAGAAAAAGTTATATGAAAAGAAGAAACTAGTAAAAATCACAGGAAAAAGTTGGTTAAAGATCAAAAACTTTCATAGTAGTTTAGGAAATGCGGGTTTCAGCGCAGTATATATATAATATAAAAATATTGAGAAAACAATCAGATTTTCCATGAAAAATATAGGTAAAAGAGCACAAAAAGTTATATGAAAAGAAGAAACTAGTAAAAATCACAGGAAAAACTTGGTTAAAGATCAAAAACTTTCATAACAGTTTAGGAAATGCGGGTTTCAGCGCAGTATATATATATATAAATATCAGTATAATATAAAAATATTGAGAAAATAATCAGATTTTCCATGAAAAATGTAGGTAAAAGAGCAGAAAAAGTTATATGAAAAGAAGAAACTAGTAAAAATCACAGGAAAAAGTTGGTTAAAGATCAAAAACTTTCATAGTAGTTTAGGAAATGCGGGTTTCAGCGCAGTATATATATAAAAATAGCAGTATAATATAAAAATATTGAGAAAATAATCAGATTTTCCATGAAAAATGTAGGTAAAAAAGCAGAAAAAGTTATATGAAAAGAAGAAACTAGTAAAAATCACAGGAAAAAAATGTTTAAAGATCAAAAACTTTCATAGTAGTTTAGGAAATGCGGGTTTCAGCGCAGTATATATATATAAAAATAGCAGTATAATATAAAAATATTGAGAAAATAATCAGATTTTCCATGAAAAAAGTAGGTAAAAGAGCAGAAAAAGTTATATGAAAAGAAGAAACTAGTAAAAATCACAGTAAAAAGTTGGTTAAAGATCAAAAACGTTCATAGTAGTATATATATATAAATATATATATAATATATATATAAAAATAGCAGTATAATATAAAAATATTGAGAAAATAATCAGATTTTCCATGAAAAATGTAGGTAAAAGAGAAGAAAAAGTTATATGAAAAGAGGAAACTGGTAAAAATCACAGGAAAAAGTTGGTTAAAGATCAAAAACTTTCATAGTATGAAAAATGTAGGTAAAAGAGCAGAAAAAGTAATATGAAAAAAAGAAACTAGTAAAAATCACAGGAAAAAGTTGGTTAAAGATCAAAAACTTTCATAGTGGATTAGGAAATGCGGGTTTCAGCGCAGTATATATATAAAAATAGCAGTAGAATATAAAAATTTTGAGAAAATAATCAGATTTTCCATGAAAAATGTAGGCAAAAGAGCAGAAAAAGTTATATGAAAAGAAGAAACTAGTAAAAATCACAGGAAAAAGTTGGTTAAAGATCAAAAACTTTCATAGTAGTTTAGGAAATGCGGGTTTCAGCGCAGTATATATATTAAAATAGCAGTATAATATAAAAATATTGAGAAAATAATCAGATTTTAGATGAAAAATGTAGGTAAAAGAGCAGAAAAAGTTATATGAAAAGAAGAAACTAGTAAAAATCATAGGAAAAAGTTGGTTAAAGATCAAAAACTTTCATAGTAGTTTAGGAAATGCGGGTTTCAGCGCAGTATATATATAATATAAAAATATTGAGAAAATAATCAGATTTTCCATGAAAAATATAGGTAAAAGAGCACAAAAAGTTATATGAAAAGAAGAAACTAGTAAAAATCACAGGAAAAACTTGGTTAAAGATCAAAAACTTTCATAGCAGTTTAGGAAATGCGGGTTTCAGCGCAGTATATATATATATAAATATCAGTATAATATAAAAATATTGAGAAAATAATCAGATTTTCCATGAAAAATGTAGGTAAAAGAGCAGAAAAAGTTATATGAAAAGAAGAAACTAGTAAAAATCACAGGAAAAAGTTGGTTAAAGATCAAAAACTTTCATAGTAGTTTAGGAAATGCGGGTTTCAGCGCAGTATATATATATAATATAAAAATATTGAGAAAATAATCAGAATTTCCATGAAAAATGTAGCTAAAAGAGCAGAAAAAGTTATATGAAAAGATGAAACTAGTAAAAATCACAGGAAAAAGTTGGTTAAAGATCAAAATCTTTCATAGTAGTATAGGAAATGCGGGTTTCAGCGCAGTATATATATATATATAATATAACAATATTGAGAAAATAATCAGATTTTCCATGAAAAATTTAGGTAAAAGAGCAGAAAAAGTTATATGAAAAGAAGAAACTGGTAAAAGTCACAGGAAAAAGTTGGTTAAAGATCAAAAACTTTAAAAGTAGTTTATTAAATGCGGGTTTCAGTGCAGTATATATATAATATAAAAATATTGAGAAAATAATCAGATTTTCCATGTAAAATGTAGGTAAAAGAGCAGAAAAAGTTATATGAAAAGAAGAAACTAGTAAAAATCACAGGAAAAAGTTGGTTTAAGATCAAAAACTTTCATAGTAGTTTAGGAAATGCGGGTTTCAGCGCAGTATATATATAAAAATAGCAGTATAATATGAAAATATTGAGAAAATAATAAGATTTTCCATGAAAAATGTAGGTAAAAAAGCAGAAAAAGTTATATGAAAAGAAGAAACTAGTAAAAATCACAGGAAAAAAATGTTTAAAGATCAAAAACTTTCATAGTAGTTTAGGAAATGCGGGTTTCAGCGCAGTATATATATAAAAATAGCAGTATAATATAAAAATATTGAGAAAATAATCAGATTTTCAATGAAAAAAGTAGGTAAAAGAGCAGAAAAAGTTATATGAAAAGAAGAAACTAGTAAAAATCACAGTAAAAAGTTGGTTAAAGATCAAAAACGTTCATAGTAGTATATATATATAAATATATATATAATATATATATAAAAATAGCAGTATAATATAAAAATATTGAGAAAATAATCAGATTTTCCATGAAAAATGTAGGTAAAAGAGAAGAAAAAGTTATATGAAAAGAAGAAACTGGTAAAAATCACAGGAAAAAGTTGGTTAAAGATCAAAAACTTTCATAGTATGAAAAATGTAGGTAAAAGAGCAGAAAAAGTAATATGAAAAAAAGAAACTAGTAAAAATCACAGGAAAAAGTTGGTTAAAGATCAAAAACTTTCATAGTGGTTTAGGAAATGCGGGTTTCAGCGCAGTATATATATATAATATAAAAATATTGAGAAAATAATCAGATTTTCCATGAAAAATGTAGGTAAAAGAGCAGAAAAAGTTATATGAAAAGAGGAAACTAGTAAAAATCACAGGAAAAAGTTGGTTAAAGACCAAAAAGTTGGTTAAAGATCAAAAACTTTCATAGTAGTATAGGAAATGCGGGTTTCAGCGCAGTATATATATATAAATATCAGTATAATATAAAAGTATTGAGAAAATAATCAGATTTTCCATGAAAAATGTAGCTAAAAGAGCATAAAAAGTTATATGAAAAGATGAAACTAGTAAAAATCACAGGAAAAAGTTGGTTAAAGATCAAAAACTTTCATAGTAGTATAGGAAATGCGGGTTTCAGCGCAGTATATATATATATATAATATAACAATATTGAGAAAATAATCAGATTTTCCATGAAAAATGTAGGTAAAAGAGCAGAAAAAGTTATATGAAAAGAAGAAACTGGTAAAAGTCACAGGAAAAAGTTGGTTAAAGATCAAAAACTTTAAAAGTAGTTTATTAAATGCGGGTTTCAGTGCAGTATATATATAATATAAAAATATTGAGAAAATAATCAGATTTTCCATGAAAAATGTAGGTAAAAAAGCAGAAAAAGTTATATGAAAAGAAGAAACTAGTAAAAATCAGAGGAAAAAAAATGTTTAAAGATCAAAAACTTTCATAGTAGTTTAGGAAATGCGGGTTTCAGCGCAGTATATATATAAAAATAGCAGTATAATATAAAAATATTGAGAAAATAATCAGATTTTCCATGAAAAAAGTAGGTAAAAGAGCAGAAAAAGTTATATGAAAAGAAGAAACTAGTAAAAATCACAGTAAAAAGTTGGTTAAAGATCAAAAACTTTCATAGTAGTATATATATATAAATATATATATAATATATATATAAAAATAGCAGTATAATATAAAAATATTGAGAAAATAATCAGATTTTCCATGAAAAATGTAGGTAAAAGAGAAGAAAAAGTTATATGAAAAGAAGAAACTGGTAAAAATCACAGGAAAAAGTTGGTTAAAGATCAAAAACTTTCATAGTATGAAAAATGTAGGTAAAAGAGCAGAAAAAGTTATATGAAAAAAAGAAACTAGTAAAAATCACAGGAAAAAGTTGGTTAAAGATCAAAAACTTTCATAGTGGTTTAGGAAATGCGGGTTTCAGCGCAGTATATATATAAAATTAGCAGTATAATATAAAAATATTGAGAAAATAATCAGATTTTCCATGAAAAAAGTAGATAAAAGAGCAGAAAAAGTTATATGAAAAGAAGAAACTAGTGAAATCACAGGAAAAAGTTGGTTAAAGATCAAAAACTTTCATATTAGTTTAGGAAATGCGGGTTTCAGCGCAGTATATATATATATATAATATAAAAATATTGAGAAAATAATCAGATTTTCCATGAAAAATGTAGGTAAAAGAGCAGAAAAAGTTATATGAAAAGAGGAAACTAGTAAAAATCACATTAAAAAGTTGGTTAAAGATCAAAAACTTTCATACTAGTATAGGAAATGCGGGTTTCAGCGCAGTATATATATATAGATATCAGTATAATATTAAAATATTGAGAAAATAATCAGATTTTCCATGAAAAATGTAGCTAAAAGAGCAGAAAAAGTTATATGAAAAGATGAAACTAGTAAAAATCACAGGAAAAGGTTGGTTAAAGATCAAAATCTTTCATAGTAGTATAGGAAATGCGGGTTTCAGCGCAGTATATATATATGTATATAATATAACAATATTGAGAAAATAATCAGATTTTCCATGAAAAATGTAGGTTAAAGAGCAGAAAAAGTTATATGAAAAGAAGAAACTAGTGAAATCACAGGAAAAAGTTGGTTAAAGATCAAAAACTTTCATAGTAGTTTAAGAAATGCGGGTTTCAGCGCAGTATATATATATAATATAAAAATATTGAGAAAATAATCAGATTTTCCATGAAAAATGTAGGTAAAAGAGCAGAAAAAGTTATATGAAAAGAGGAAACTAGTAAAAATCACAGGAAAAAGTTGGTTAAAGATCAAAAACTTTCATAGTAGTATAGGAAATGCGCGTTTCAGCGCAGTATATATATATAAATATCAGTGTAATATAAAAATATTGAGAAAATAATCAGATTTTCCATGAAAAATGTAGGTAAAAGAGCAGAAAAAGTTATATGAAAAGAAGGAACTAGTAAAAATCACAGGAAAAAGTTGGTTAAAGATCAAAAACTTTCATAGTAGTATATATATATAAATATATATATAATATATATATAAAAATAGCAGTATAATATAAAAATATTGAGAAAATAATCAGATTTTCCATGAAAAATGTAGGTAAAAGAGAAGAAAAAGTTATATGAAAAGAAGAAACTGGTAAAAATCACAGGAAAAAGTTGGTTAAAGATCAAAAACTTTCATAGTGGTTTAGGAAATGCGGGTTTCAGCGCAGTATATATATAAAATTAGCAGTATAATATAAAAATATTGAGAAAATAATCAGATTTTCCATGAAAAAAGTAGATAAAAGAGCAGAAAAAGTTATATGAAAAGAAGAAACTAGTGAAATCACAGGAAAAAGTTGGTTAAAGATCAAAAACTTTCATATTAGTTTAGGAAATGCGGGTTTCAGCGCAGTATATATATATATATAATATAAAAATATTGAGAAAATAATCAGATTTTCCATGAAAAATGTAGGTAAAAGAGCAGAAAAAGTTATATGAAAAGAGGAAACTAGTAAAAATCACATTAAAAAGTTGGTTAAAGATCAAAAACTTTCATACTAGTATAGGAAATGCGGGTTTCAGCGCAGTATATATATATAGATGTCAGTATAATATTAAAATATTGAGAAAATAATCAGATTTTCCATGAAAAATGTAGCTAAAAGAGCAGAAAAAGTTATATGAAAAGATGAAACTAGTAAAAATCACAGGAAAAGGTTGGTTAAAGATCAAAATCTTTCATAGTAGTATAGGAAATGCGGGTTTCAGCGCAGTATATATATATGTATATAATATAACAATATTGAGAAAATAATCAGATTTTCCATGAAAAATGTAGGTTAAAGAGCAGAAAAAGTTATATGAAAAGAAGAAACTAGTGAAATCACAGGAAAAAGTTGGTTAAAGATCAAAAACTTTCATAGTAGTTTAAGAAATGCGGGTTTCAGCGCAGTATATATATATAATATGAAAATATTGAGAAAATAATCAGATTTTCCATGAAAAATGTAGGTAAAAGAGCAGAAAAAGTTATATGAAAAGAAGAAACTAGTAAAAATCACAGGAAAAAGTTGGTTAAAGATCAAAAACTTTCATAGTAGTATAAGAAATGCGGGTTTCAGCGCAGTATATATATATAAAAATAGCAGTATAATATAAAAATATTGAGAAAATAATCAGATTTTCCATGAAAAATGTAGGTAAAAGAGCAGAAAAAGTTATATGAAAAGAAGAAACTAGTGAAATCACAGGAAAAAGTTGGTTAAAGATCAAAAACTTTCATAGTAGTTTAAGAAATGCGGGTTTCAGCGCAGTATATATATATAATATAAAAATATTGAGAAAATAATCAGATTTTCCATGAAAAATGTAGGTAAAAGAGCAGAAAAAGTTATATGAAAAGAGGAAACTAGTAAAAATCACAGGAAAAAGTTGGTTAAAGATCAAAAACTTTCATAGTAGTATAGGAAATGCGGGTTTCAGCGCAGTATATATATATAAATATCAGTGTAATATAAAAATATTGAGAAAATAATCAGATTTTCCATGAAAAATGTAGGTAAAAGAGCAGAAAAAGTTATATGAAAAGAAGGAACTAGTAAAAATCACAGGAAAAAGTTGGTTAAAGATCAAAAACTTTCATAGTAGTTTAGGAAATGCGGGTTTCAGCGCAGTATATATATTAAAATAGCAGTATAATATAAAAATATTGAGAAAATAATCAGATTTTCCATGAAAAATGTAGGTAAAAGAGCAGAAAAAGTTATATGAAAAGAAGAAACTTCTAAAAATCACAGAAAAAAAATGGTTAAAGATCGAAAGCTTTCATAGTAGTTTAGGAAATGCGGGTTTCAGCGTAGTATATATATAAAAATAGCAGTATAATATAAAAATATTGAGAAAATAATCAGATTTTCCATGAAAAAAGTAGGTAAAAGAGCAGAAAAAGTTATATGAAAAGAAGAAACTAGTAAAAATCACAGGAAAAAGTTGGTAAAAGATCAAAAACTTTCATAGTAGTTTAGGAAATGCGGGTTTCAGCGCATTATATATATATATATATAATATAAAATTATTGAGAATATAATCAGATTTTCCATGAAAAAAGTAGGTAAAAGAGCAGAAAAAGTTATATGAAAAGATGAAACTAGTAAAAACCACAGGAAAAAGCTGGTTAAAGATCAAAAACTTTCATAGTAGTTTTGGAAATGCGGGTTTCAGCGCAGTGTATATATAAAAATAGCAGTATAATATAAAAATATTGAGAAAATAATCAGATTTTCCATGAAAAAAGTAGGTAAAAGAGCAGAAAAAGTTATATGAAAAGAAGAAACTAGTAAAAATCACAGGAAAAAGTTGGTTAAAGATCAAAAACTTTCATAGTAGTTTAGGAAATGCGGGTTTCGGCGCAGTATATATATATTTAATTTAAGAATATTGAGAAAATAATCAGATTTTCCATGAAAAATGTAGGTAAAAGAGCAGAAAAAGTTATATGAAAAGAAGAAACTAGTAAAAATCACAGGAAAAAGTTGGTTAAAGATCAAAAACTTTCATAGTAGTTTAGGAAATGCGGGTTTCAGCGCAGTATATATATAAAAATAGCAGTATAATATAAAAATATTGAGAAAATAATCAGATTTTCCATGAAAAATGTAGGTAAAAGAGCAGAAAAAGTTATATGAAAAGAAGAAACTAGTAAAAATCACAGGAAAAAGTTGGTTAAAGATCAAAAACTTTCATAGTAGTTTAGGAAATGCGGGTTTCAGCGCAGTATATATATAAAAATAGCAGTGTAATATAAAAATATTGAGAAAATAATCAGATTTTTCATGAAAAATGTAGGTAAAAGAGAAGAGAATGTTATATGAAAAGAAGAAACTGGTAAAAATCACAGGAAAAAGTTGGTTAAAGATCAAAAACTTTCATAGTATGAAAAATGTAGGTAAAAGAGCAGAAAAAGTTATATGAAAAAAAGAAACTAGTAAAAATCACAGGAAAAAGTTGGTTAAAGATCAAAAACTTTCATAGTGGTTTAGGAAATGCGGGTTTCAGCGCAGTATATATATAAAAATAGCAGTATAATATAAAAATATTGAGAAAATAATCAGATTTTCCATGAAAAAAGTAGGTAAAAGAGCAGAAAAAGTTATATGAAAATAAGAAACTAGTGAAATCACAGGAAAAAGTTGGTTAAAGATCAAAAACTTTCATAGTAGTTTAGGAAATGCGGGTTTCAGCGCAGTATATATATATAATATAAAAATATTGAGAAAATAATCAGATTTTCCATGAAAAATGTAGGTAAAAGAGCAGAAAAAGTTATATGAAAAGAGGAAACTAGTAAAAATCACAGGAAAAAGTTGGTTAAAGATCAAAAACTTTCATAGTAGTTTAGGAAATGCTAGTTTCAGCGCAGTATATATATATATATATATATATATAATATAAAAATATTGAGAAAATAATCAGATTTTCCATGAAAAATGTAGGTAAAAGAGCAGAAAAAGTTATACGAAAAGAAGGAACTAGTAAAAATCACAGGAAAAAGCTGGTTAAAGATCAAAAACTTTCATAGTAGTTTTGGAAATGCGGGGTTCAGCGCAGTGTATATATAAAAATAGCAGTATAAAAATATTGAGAAAATAATCAGATTTTCCATGAAAAAAGTAGGTAAAAAAGCAGAAAAAGTTATATGAAAAGAAGAAACTAGTAAAAATCACAGTAAAAAGTTGGTTAAAGATCAAAAACTTTCATAGTAGTATATATATATAAATATATATATAATGTATATATATAAATAGCAGTATAATATAAAAATATTGAGAAAATAATCAGATTTTCCATGAAAAATGTAGGTAAAAGAGAAGAGAATGTTATATGAAAAGAAGAAACTGGTAAAAATCACAGGAAAAAGTTGGTTAAAGATCAAAAACTTTCATAGTATGAAAAATGTAGGTAAAAGAGCAGAAAAAGTTATATGAAAAAAAGGAACTAGTAAAAATCACAGGAAGAGTTGGTTAAAGATCAAAAACTTTCATAGTGGTTTAGGAAATGCGGGTTTCAGCGCAGTATATATATAAAAATAGCAGTATAATATAAAAATATTGAGAAAATAATCAGATTTTCCATGAAAAAAGTAGGTAAAAGAGCAGAAAAAGTTATATGAAAATAAGAAACTAGTGAAATCACAGGAAAAAGTTGGTTAAAGATCAAAAACTTTCATAGTAGTTTAGGAAATGCGGGTTTCAGCGCAGTATATATATATAATATAAAAATATTGAGAAAATAATCAGATTTTCCATGAAAAATGTAGGTAAAAGAGCAGAAAAAGTTATATGAAAAGAGGAAACTAGTAAAAATCACAGGAAAAAGTTGGTTAAAGATCAAAAACTTTCATAGTAGTTTAGGAAATGCTAGTTTCAGCGCAGTATATATATATATATATATAATATAAAAATATTGAGAAAATAATCAGATTTTCCATGAAAAATGTAGGTAAAAGAGCAGAAAAAGTTATATGGAAAGAAGGAACTAGTAAAAATCACAGGAAAAAAATGTTTAAAGATCAAAAACTTTCATAGTAGTTTAGGAAATGCGGGTTTCAGCGCAGTATATATAAAAAAATAGCAATATAATATAAAAATATTGAGAAAATAATCAGATTTTCCATGAAAAATGTAGGTAAAAGAGCAGAAAAAGTTATATGAAAAGAAGAAACTTCTAAAAATCACAGAAAAAAAATGGTTAAAGATCAAAAACTTTCATAGTAGTTTAGGAAATGCGGGTTTCAGCGCAGTATATATATAAAAATAGCAGTATAATATAAAAATATTGAGAAAATAATCAGATTTTAGATGAAAAATGTAGGTAAAAAAGCAGAAAAAGTTATATGAAAAGAAGAAACTAGTAAAAATCACAGGAAAAAAATGTTTAAAGATCAAAAACTTTCATAGTAGTTTAGGAAATGCGGGTTTCAGCGCAGTATATATAAAAAAATAGCAATATAATATAAAAATATTGAGAAAATAATCAGATTTTCCATGAAAAATGTAGGTAAAAGAGCAGAAAAAGTTATATGAAAAGAAGAAACTTCTAAAAATCACAGAAAAAAAATGGTTAAAGATCAAAAACTTTCATAGTAGTTTAGGAAATGCGGGTTTCAGCGCAGTATATATAAAAAAATAGCAATATAATATAAAAATATTAAGAAAATAATCAGATTTTCCATGAAAAATGTAGGTAAAAGAGCAGAAAAAGTTATATCAAAAGAAGAAACTAGTAAAAATCACAGGAAAAAGTTGGTAAAAGATCAAAAACTTTCATAGTAGTTTAGGAAATGCGGGTTTCAGCGCAGTATATATATATATAATATAAATTATTGAGAATATAATCAGATTTTCCATGAAAGAAGTAGGTAAAAGAGCAGAAAAAGTTATATGAAAAGATGAAACTAGTAAAAATCACAGGAAAAAGCTGGTTAAAGATCAAAAACTTTCATAGTAGTTTTGGAAATGCGGGTTTCAGCGCAGTATATATATAAAAATAGCAGTATAATATAAAAATATTGAGAAAATAATTAGATTTTCCATGAAAAAAATAGGTAAAAGAGCAGAAAAAGTTATATGAAAAGAAGAAACTAGTAAAAATCACAGGAAAAAGTTGGTTAAAGATCAAAAACTTTCATAGTAGTTTAAGAAATGCGGGTTTCGGCGCAGTATATATATATTTAATTTAAAAATATTGAGAAAATAATCAGATTTTCCATGAAAAATGTAGGTAAAAGAGCAGAAAAAGTTATATGAAAAGAAGAAACTAGTAAAAATCACAGGAAAAAGTTGGTTAAAGATCAAAAACTTTCATAGTAGTTTAGGAAATGCGGGTTTCAGCGCAGTAT
Source organism: Eristalis arbustorum (assembly GCA_916610145.1). NCBI lineage: Eukaryota > Metazoa > Arthropoda > Insecta > Diptera > Syrphidae > Eristalis > Eristalis arbustorum. The sequence goes on from CAKAIZ010000509.1 coordinate 25,606, forward strand.
ATATATAAAAATAGCAGTGTAATATAAAAATATTGAGGAAATAATCAGATTTTCCATGAAAAATGTAGGTAAAAAAGCAGAAAAAGTTATATGAAAAGAAGAAACTAGTAAAAATCACAGGAAAAAAATGGTTAAAGATCAAAAACTTTCATAGTAGTTTAGGAAATGCGGGTTTCAGCGCAGTATATATACAAAAATAGCAATATAATATAAAAATATTGAGAAAATAATCAGATTTTCCATGAAAAATGTAGGTAAAAGAGCAGAAAAAGTTATATGAAAAGAAGAAACTAGTAAAAATCACAGGAAAAAGTTGGTAAAAGATCAAAAACTTTCATAGTAGTTTAGGAAATGCGGGTTTCAGCGCAGTATATATATATATATAATATAAATTATTGAGAATATAATCAGATTTTCCATGAAAAAAGTATGTAAAAGAGCAGAAAAAGTTATATGAAAAGAAGAAACTTCTAAAAATCACTGGAAAAAGTTGGTTAAAGATCAAAAACTTTCATAGTAGTTTAGGAAATGCGGGTTTCAGCGCAGTATATATATAAAAATAGCAGTATAATATAAAAATATTGAGAAAATAATCAGATTTTCCATGAAAAATGTAGGTAAAAAAGCAGAAAAAGTTATATGAAAAGAAGAAACTAGTAAAAATCACAGGAAAAAAATGTTTAAAGATCAAAAACTTTCATAGTAGTTTAGGAAATGCGGGTTTCAGCGCAGTATATATAAAAAAATAGCAATATAATATAAAAATATTGAGAAAATAATCAGATTTTCCATGAAAAAAGTAGGTAAAAGAGCAGAAAAAGTTATATGAAAAGAAGAAACTAGTAAATATCACAGGAAAAAGTAGGCAAAAGATCAAAAACTTTTATAGTAGTGTAGGAAATGCGGGTTTCAGCGCAGTATATATATATAATATAAAATTATTGAGAATATAATCAGATTTTCCATGAAAAAAGTAGGTAAAAGAGCAGAAAAAGTTATATGAAAAGATGAAACTAGTAAAAATCACAGGAAAAAGCTGGTTAAAGATCAAAAACTTTCATAGTAGTTTTGGAAATGCGGGTTTCAGCGCAGTATATATATAAAATAGCAGTATAATATAAAAATATTGAGAAAATAATCAGATTTTCCATGAAAAATGTAGGTAAAAGAGCAGAAAAAGTTATATGAAAAGAAGAAACTAGTAAAAATCACAGGAAAAAATTGGTTAAAGATCAAAAACTTTCATAGTAGTTTAGGAAATGCGGGTTTCAGCGCAGTATATATATAAAAATAGCAGTATAATATAAAAATATTGAGAAAATAATCAGATTTTCCATGAAAAATGTAGGTAAAAAAGCAGAAAAAGTTATATGAAAAGAAGAAACTAGTAAAAATCACAGGAAAAAAATGTTTAAAGATCAAAAACTTTCATAGTAGTTTAGAAAATGCGGGTTTCAGCGCAGTATATATAAAAAAATAGCAATATAATATAAAAATATTGAGAAAATAATCAGATTTTCTATGAAAAATGTAGGTAAAAGAGCAGAAAAAGTTATATGAAAAGAAGAAACTTCTAAAAATCACTGGAAAAAGTTGGTTAAAGATCAAAAACTTTCATAGTAGTTTAGGAAATGCGGGTTTCAGCGCAGTATATATATAAAAATAGCAGTATAATATAAAAATATTGAGAAAATAATCAGATTTTCCATGAAAAATGTAGGTAAAAAAGCAGAAAAAGTTATATGAAAAGAAGAAACTAGTAAAAATCACAGGAAAAAAATGTTTAAAGATCAAAAACTTTCATAGTAGTTTAGGAAATGCGGGTTTCAGCGCAGTATATATAAAAAAATAGCAATATAATATAAAAATATTGAGAAAATAATCAGATTTTCCATGAAAAAAGTAGGTAAAAGAGCAGAAAAAGTTATATGAAAAGAAGAAACTAGTAAATATCACAGGAAAAAGTAGGCAAAAGATCAAAAACTTTTATAGTAGTTTAGGAAATGCGGGTTTCAGCGCAGTATATATATATAATATAAAATTATTGAGAATATAATCAGATTTTCCATGAAAAAAGTAGGTAAAAGAGCAGAAAAAGTTATATGAAAAGATGAAACTAGTAAAAATCACAGGAAAAAGCTGGTTAAAGATCAAAAACTTTCATAGTAGTTTTGGAAATGCGGGTTTCAGCGCAGTATATATATAAAAATAGCAGTATAATATAAAAATATTGAGAAAATAATCAGATTTTCCATGAAAAAAGTAGGTAAAAGAGCAGAAAAAGTTATATGAAAAGAAGAAACTAGTAAAAATCACAGGAAAAAGTTGGTAAAAGATCAAAAACTTTTATAGTAGTTTAGGAAATGCGGGTTTCAGCGCAGTATATATATATATAATATAAAATTATTGAGAAAATAATCAGATTTTCCATGAAAAAAGTAGGTAAAAGAGCAGAAAAAGTTATATGAAAAGAAGAAACTAGTAAAAATCACAGGAAAAAGTTGGTTAAAGATCAAAAACTTTCATAGTAGTTTAGGAAATGCGGGTTTCGGCGCAGTATATATATATATAATGTAAAAATATTGAGAAAATAATCAGATTTTCCATGAAAAATGTAGGTAAAAGAGTAGAAAAATATATATGAAAAGAAGAAACTAGTAAAAATCACAGGAAAGAAATGTTTAAAGATCAAAGACTTTCATAGAAGTTTAGGAAATGCGGGTTTCAGCGCAGTATATATAAAAAAATAGCAATATAATATAAAAATATTGAGAAAATAATCAGATTTTCCATGAAAAATGTAGGTAAAAGAGCAGAAAAAGTTATATGAAAAGAAGAAACTAGTAAAAATGACAGGAAAAAGTTGGTTAAAGATCAAAAACTTTCATAGTAGTTTAGGAAATGCGGGTTTCAGCGCAGTATATATATAAAAATAGCAGTATAATATAAAAATATTGAGAAAATAATCAGATTTTCCATGAAAAAAGTAGGTAAAAGAGCAGAAAAAGTTATATGAAAAGAAGAAACTAGTAAAAATCACAGGAAAATGTTGGTTAAAGATCAAAAACTTTCATAGTAGTTTAGGAAATATGGGTTTCAGCGCAGTATATATATATATAATATAAAAATATTGAGAAAATAATCAGATTTTCCATGAAAAATGTAGGTAAAAAGCTGAAAAAGTTATATGAAAAGAAGAAACTAGTAAAAATCACAGGAAAAAGTTGGTTAAAGATCGAAAACTTTCATAGTAGTTTAGGAAATGCGCGTTTCGGCGCAGTATATATATATATAATTTAAAAATATTGAGAAAATAATCAGATTTTCCATGAAAAATGTAGGTAAAAAAGCAGAAAAAGTTATATGAAAAGAAGAAACTAGTAAAAATCACAGGAAAAAAATGTTTAAAGATCAAAAACTTTCATAGTAGTTTAGAAAATGCGGGTTTCAGCGCAGTATATATAAAAAAAACAGCAATATAATATAAAAATATTGAGAAAATAATCAGATTTTCTATGAAAAATGTAGGTAAAAGAGCAGAAAAAGTTATATGAAAAGAAGAAACTTCTAAAAATCACTGGAAAAAGTTGGTTAAAGATCAAAAACTTTCATAGTAGTTTAGGAAATGCGGGTTTCAGCGCAGTATATATATAAAAATAGCAGTATAATATAAAAATATTGAGAAAATAATCAGATTTTCCATGAAAAATGTAGGTAAAAAAGCAGAAAAAGTTATATGAAAAGAAGAAACTAGTAAAAATCACAGGAAAAAAATGTTTAAAGATCAAAAACTTTCATAGTAGTTTAGAAAATGCGGGTTTCAGCGCAGTATATATAAAAAAACAGCAATATAATATAAAAATATTGAGAAAATAATCAGATTTTCTATGAAAAATGTAGGTAAAAGAGCAGAAAAAGTTATATGAAAAGAAGAAACTTCTAAAAATCACTGGAAAAAGTTGGTTAAAGATCAAAAACTTTCATAGTAGTTTAGGAAATGCGGGTTTCAGCGCAGTATATATAAAAAAATAGCAATATAATATAAAAATATTGAGAAAATAATCAGATTTTCCATGAAAAAAGTAGGTAAAAGAGCAGAAAAAGTTATATGAAAAGAAGAAACTAGTAATATCACTGGAAAAAGTAGGCAGAAGATCAAAAACTTTTATAGTAGTTTAGGAAATGCGGGTTTCAGCGCAGTATATATATATAATATAAAATTATTGAGAATATAATCAGATTTTCCATGAAAAAAGTAGGTAAAAGAGCAGAAAAAGTTATATGAAAAGATGAAACTAGTAAAAATCACAGGAAAAAGCTGGTTAAAGATCAAAAACTTTCATAGTAGTTTTGGAAATGCGGGTTTCAGCGCAGTATATATATAAAAATAGCAGTATAATATAAAAATATTGAGAAAATAATCAGATTTTCCATGAAAAAAGTAGGTAAAAGAGCAGAAAAAGTTATATGAAAAGAAGAAACTAGTAAAAATCACAGGAAAAAGTTGGTTAAAGATCAAAAACTTTTATAGTAGTTTAGGAAATGCGGGTTTCAGCGCAGTATATATATATATAATATAAAATTATTGAGAAAATAATCAGATTTTCCATGAAAAAAGTAGGTAAAAGAGCAGAAAAAGTTATATGAAAAGAAGAAACTAGTAAAAATCACAGGAAAAAGTTGGTTAAAGATCAAACATTTTCATAGTAGTTTAGGAAATGCGGGTTTCGGCGCAGTATATATATATATAATGTAAAAATATTGAGAAAATAATCAGATTTTCCATGAAAAATGTAGGTAAAAGAGCAGAAAAAGATATATGAAAAGAAGAAACTAGTAAAAATCACAGGAAAGAAATGTTTTAAAGATCAAAGACTTTCATAGAAGTTTAGGAAATGCGGGTTTCAGCGCAGTATATATAAAAAAATAGCAATATAATATAAAAATATTGAGAAAAATAATCAGATTTTCCATGAAAAATGTAGGTAAAAGAGCAGAAAAAGTTATATGAAAAGAAGAAACTAGTAAAAATGACAGGAAAAAGTTGGTTAAAGATCAAAAACTTTCATAGTAGTTTAGGAAATGCGGGTTTCAGCGCAGTATATATATAAAAATAGCAGTATAATATAAAATATTGAGAAAATAATCAGATTTTCCATGAAAAAAGTAGGTAAAAGAGCAGAAAAAGTTATATGAAAAGAAGAAACTAGTAAAAATCACAGGAAAATGTTGGTTAAAGATCAAAAACTTTTTATAGTAGTTTAGGAAATATGGGTTTCAGCGCAGTATATATATATATATAAAAAATATTGAGAAAATAATCAGATTTTCCATGAAAAATGTAGGTAAAATGCTGAAAAAGTTATATGAAAAGAAGAAACTAGTAAAAATCACAGGAAAAAGTTGGTTAAAGATCGAAAACTTTCATAGTAGTTTAGGAAATGCGCGTTTCGGCGCAGTATATATATATATAACTTAAAAATATTGAGAAAATAATCAGATTTTCCATGAAAAATGTAGGTAAAAGAGCAGAAAAAGTTATATGAAAAGAAGAAACTAGTAAAAATCACAGGAAAAAGTTGGTTAAAGATCAAAAACTTTCATAGTAGTTTAGGAAATGCGGGTTTCAGCGCAGTATATATATATAAATAGCAGTATAATATAAAAATATTGAGAAAATAATCAGATTTTCCATGAAAATGTAGTGTAAAAGAGCAGAAAAAGTTATATGAGAAGAAGAAACTAGTAAAAATCACAGGAAAAAGTTGTTTAAAGATCAAAAACTTTCATAGTAGTTTAGGAAATGCGGGTTTCAGCGCAGTATATATATAAAAATAGCAATATAATATAAAAATATTGAGAAAATAATCAGATTTTCCATGAAAAATGTAGGTGAAAGAGCAGAAGAAGTTATATGAAAAGAAGAAACTTCTAAAAATCACAGGAAATAGTTGGTTAAAGATCAAAAACTTTCATAGTAGTTTAGGAAATGCGGGTTTCAGCGCAGTATATATATAAGAATAGCAGTATAATATAAAAATATTGACAAAATAATCAGATTTTCCATGAAAAAAGTAGGTAAAAGAGCAGAAAAAGTTATATGAAAAGAAGAAACTAGTAAAAATCACAGGAAAAAGTTGGTAAAAGATCAAAAACTTTCATAGTAGTTTAGGAAATGCGGGTTTCAGCGCAGTATATATATATAAAAATAGCAGTATAATATAAAAATATTGAGAAAATAATCAGATTTTCCATGAAAAAAGTAGGTAAAAGAGCAGAAAAAGTTATATGAAAAGATGAAACTAGTAAAAATCACAGGAAAAAGCTGGTTAAAGATCAAAAACTTTCATAGTAGTTTTGGAAATGCGGGTTTCAGCGCAGTATATATATAAAAAATAGCAGTATAATATAAAAATATTGAGAAAATAATCAGATTTTCCATGAAAAAAGTAGGTAAAAGAGCAGAAAAAGTTATATGAAAAGAAGAAACTAGTAAAAATCACAGGAAAAAGTTGGTTAAAGATCAAAAACTTTCATAGTAGTTTAGGAAATGCGGGTTTCAGCGCAGTATATATATATAAAAATAGCAGTATAATATAAAAATATTGAGAAAATAATCAGATTTTCCATGAAAAAAGTAGGTAAAAGAGCAGAAAAAGTTATATGAAAAGAAGAAACTAGTAAAAATCACAGGAAAAAAATGTTTAAAGATCAAAAACTTTCATAGTAGTTTAGGAAATGCGGGTTTCAGCGCAGTATATATAAAAAAATAGCAATATAATATAAAAATATTGAGAAAATAATCAGATTTTCCATGAAAAAAGTAGTAAAAGAGCAGAAAAAGTTATATGAAAAGAAGAAACTAGTAAATATCACAGGAAAAAGTAGGCAAAAGATCAAAAACTTTTATAGTAGTTTAGGAAATGCGGGTTTCAGCGCAGTATATATATATAATATAAAATTATTGAGAATATAATCAGATTTTCCATGAAAAAAGTATTTAAAAGAGCAGAAAAAGTTATATGAAAAGATGAAACTAGTAAAAATCACAGGAAAAAGTTGGTAAAAGATCAAAAACTTTCATAGTAGTTTAGGAAATGCGGGTTTCAGCGCAGTATATATATATAAAAATAGCAGTATAATATAAAAATATTGAGAAAATAATCAGATTTTCCATGAAAAAAGTAGGTAAAAGAGCAGAAAAAGTTATATGAAAAGATGAAACTAGTAAAAATCACAGGAAAAAGCTGGTTAAAGATCAAAAACTTTCATAGTAGTTTTGGAAATGCGGGTTTCAGCGCAGTATATATATAAAAATAGCAGTATAATATAAAAATATTGAGAACATAATCAGATTTTCCATGAAAAAAGTAGGTAAAAGAGCAGAAAAAGTATATGAAAAGGAGAAACTAGTAAAAATCACAGGAAAAAGTTGGTTAAAGATCAAAAACTTTCATAGTAGTTTAGGCGCAGTATATATATATATAATGTAAAAATATTGAGAAAATAATCAGATTTTCCATGAAAAATGTAGGTAAAAGAGCAGAAAAAGATATATGAAAAGAAGAAACTAGTAAAAATCACAGGAAAGAAATGTTTAAAGATCAAAGACTTTCATAGAAGTTTAGGAAATGCGGGTTTCAGCGCAGTATATATAAAAAAATAGCAATATAATATAAAAATATTGAGAAAATGATCAGATTTTCCATGAAAAATGTAGGTAAAAGAGCAGAAAAAGTTATTATGAAAAGAAGAAACTAGTAAAAATGACAGGAAAAAGTTGGTTAAAGATCAAAAACTTTCATAGTAGTTTAGGAAATGCGGGTTTCAGCGCAGTATATATATAAAAATAGCAGTATAATATAAAAATATTGAGAAAATAATCAGATTTTCCATGAAAAAAGTAGGTAGAAAGAGCAGAAAAAGTTATATGAAAAGAAGAAACTAGTAAAAATCACAGGAAAATGTTGGTTAAAGATCAAAAACTTTCATAGTAGTTTAGGAAATATGGGTTTCAGCGCAGTATATATATATATAATATAAAAATATTGAGAAAATAATCAGATTTTCCATGAAAAATGTAGGTAAAAAGCTGAAAAAGTTATATGAAAAGAAGAAACTAGTAAAAATCACAGGAAAAAGTTGGTTAAAGATCCGAAAACTTTTCATAGTAGTTTAGGAAATGCGCGTTTCGGCGCAGTATATATATATATAATTTAAAAATATTGAGAAAATAATCAGATTTTCCATGAAAAATGTAGGTAAAAGAGCAGAAAAAGTTATATGAAAAGAAGAAACTAGTAAAAATCACAGGAAAAGGTTGGTTAAAGATCAAAAACTTTCATAGTAATTTAGGAAATGCGGGTTTCAGCGCAGTATATATATAAAAAATAGCAGTATAATATAAAAATATTGAGAAAATAATCAGATTTTCCATGAAAAATGTAGGTAAAAGAGCAGAAAAAGTTATATGAAAAAGAAGAAACTAGTAAAAATCACAGGAAAAAGTTGGTTAAAGATCAAAAAACTTTCATAGTAGTTTAGGAAATGCGGGTTTCAGCGCAGTATATATATAAAAATAGCAATATAATATAAAAATATTGAGAAAATAATCAGATTTTCCATGAAAAATGTAGGTAAAAGAGCAGAAGAAGTTATATGAAAAGAAGAAACTTCTAAAAATCACAGGAAATAGTTGGTTAAAGATCAAAAACTTTCATAGTAGTTTAGGAAATGCGGGTTTCAGCGCAGTATATATATAAGAATAGCAGTATAATATAAAAATATTGACAAAATATCAGATTTTCCATGAAAAAAGTAGGTAAAAGAGCAGAAAAAGTTATATGAAAAGAAGAAACTAGTAAAAATCACAGGAAAAAGTTGGTTAAAGATCAAAAACTTTCATAGTAGTTTTGGAAATGCGGGTTTCAGCGCAGTATATATATAAAAATATGCAGTATAATATAAAAATATTGAGAAAATAATCAGATTTTCCATGAAAAAAGTAGGTAAAAAAGCAGAAAAGTTATATGAAAAGAAGAAACTAGTAAAAATCACAGGAAAAAGTTGGTAAAAGATCAAAAACTTTTATAGTAGTTTAGGAAATGCGGGTTTCAGCGCAGTATATATATATATAATATAAAATTATTGAGAAAATAATCAGATTTTCCATGAAAAAAGTAGGTAAAAGAGCAGAAAAAGTTATATGAAAAGAAGAAACTAGTAAAAATCACAGGAAAAAGTTGGTTAAAGATCAAAAACTTTCATAGTAGTTTAGGAAATGCGGGTTTCGGCGCAGTATATATATATATAATGTAAAAATATTGAGAAAATAATCAGATTTTCCATGAAAAATGTAGGTAAAAGAGCAGAAAAAGATATATGAAAAGAAGAAACTAGTAAAAATCACAGGAAAGAAATGTTGAAAGATCAAAGACTTTCATAGAAGTTTAGGAAAATGCGGGTTTCAGCGCAGTATCTATATAAAAATAGCAATTATAATATAAAAATATTGAGAAAATAATCAGATTTTCCATGAAAAATGTAGGTAAAAGAGCAGAAAAAGTTATATGAAAAGAAGAAACTAGTAAAAATGACAGGAAAAAGTTGGTTAAAGATCAAAAACTTTCATAGTAGTTTAGGAAATGCGGGTTTCAGCGCAGTATATATATAAAAATAGCAGTATAATATAAAAATATTGAGAAAATAATCAGATTTTCCATGAAAAAAAGTAGGTAAAAGAGCAGAAAAAGTTATATGAAAAGAAGAAACTAGTAAAAATCACAGGAAAATGTTGGTTAAAGATCAAAAACTTTCATAGTAGTTTAGGAAATATGGGTTTCAGCGCAGTATATATATATATAATATAAAAATATTGAGAAAATAATCAGATTTTCCATGAAAAATGTAGGTAAAAAGCTGAAAAAGTTATATGAAAAGAAGAAACTAGTAAAAATCACAGGAAAAAGTTGGTTAAAGATCGAAAACTTTCATAGTATTTTAGGAAATGCGCGTTTCGGCGCAGTATATATATATATATTTAAAAATATTGAGAAAATAATCAGATTTTCCATGAAAAAATGTAGGTAAAAGAGCAGAAAAAGTTATATGAAAAGAAGAAACTAGTAAAAATCACAGGAAAAAGTTGGTTAAAGATCAAAAACTTTCATAGTAGTTTAGGAAATGCGGGTTTCAGCGCAGTATATATATAAAAATAGCAGTATAATATAAAAATATTGAGAAAATAATCAGATTTTCCATGAAAAATGTAGGTAAAAGAGCAGAAAAAGTTATATGAAAAGAAGAAACTAGTAAAAATCACAGGAAAAAGTTGTTTAAAGATCAAACACTTTCATAGTAGTTTATAAAATCCGGGTTTCAGCGCAGTATATATATAAAAATAGCAATATAATATAAAAATATTGAGAAAATAATCAGATTTTCCATGAAAAATGTAGGTGAAAGAGCAGAAGAAGTTATATGAAAAGAAGAAACTTCTAAAAATCACAGGAAATAGTTGGTTAAAGATCAAAAACTTTCATAGTAGTTTAGGAAATGCGGGTTTCAGCGCAGTATATATATAAGAATAGCAGTATAATATAAAAAATATTGACAAAATAATCAGATTTTCCATGAAAAAAGTAGGTAAAAGAGCAGAAAAAGTTATATGAAAAGAAGAAACTAGTAAAAATCACAGGAAAATGTTGGTTAAAGATCAAAAACTTTCATAGTAGTTCAGGAAATGCGGGTTTCAGCGCAGTATATATACATATATAATATAAAAATATTGAGAAAATAATCAGATTTTCCATGAAAAATGTAGGTAAAAAGCTGAAAAAGTTATATGAAAAGAAGAAACTAGTAAAAATCACAGGAAAAAGTTGGTTAAAGATCGAAAACTTTCATAGTAGTTTAGGAAATGCGCGTTTCGGCGCAGTATATATATATATAATTTAAAAATATTGAGAAAATAATCAGATTTTCCATGAAAAATGTAGATAAAAGAGCAGAAAAAGTTATGTGAAAAGAAGAAACTAGTAAAAATCACAGGAAAAAGTTGGTTAAAGATCAAAAACTTTCATAGTAGTTTAGGAAATGCGGGTTTAAGCGCAGTATATATATAAAAATAGCAGTATAATATAAAAATATTGAGAAAATAATCAGATTTTCCACGAAAAATGTAGGTAAAAAAGCAGAAAAAGTTATATGAAAAGAAGAAACTAGTAAAAATCACAGGAAAAAAATGTTTAAAGATCAAAAACTTTCATAGTAGTATAGGAAATGCGGGTTTCAGCGCAGTATATATAAAAAAATAGCAATATAATATAAAAATATTGAGAAAATAATCAGATTTTCCATGAAAAATGTAGGTAAAAGAGCAGAAAAAGTTATATGAAAAGAAGAAACTTCTAAAAATCACAGAAAAAAAATGGTTAAAGATCAAAAACTTTCATAGTAGTTTAGGAAATGCGGGTTTCAGCGCAGTATATATATAAAAATAGCAGTATAATATAAAAATATTGAGAAAATAATCAGATTTTCCATGAAAAATGTAGGTAAAAAAGCAGAAAAAGTTATATGAAAAGAAGAAACTAGTAAAAATCACAGGAAAAAAATGTTTAAAGATCAAAAACTTTCATAGTAGTTTAGGAAATGCGGGTTTCAGCGCAGTATATATAAAAAAATAGCAATATAATATAAAAATATTGAGAAAATAATCAGATTTTCCATGAAAAATGTAGGTAAAAGAGCAGAAAAAGTTATATGAAAAGAAGAAACTAGTAAAAATCACAGGAAAAAGTTGGTAAAAGATCAAAACCTTTCATAGTAGTTTAGGAAATGCGGGTTTCAGCGCAGTATATATATATATAATATAAATTATTGAGAATATAATCAGATTTTCCATGAAAAAAGTAGGTAAAAGAGCAGAAAAAGCTACATGAAAAGATGAAACTAGTAAAAATCACAGGAAAAAGCTGGTTAAAGATCAAAAACTTTCATAGTAGTTTTGGAAATGCGGGTTTCAGCGCAGTATATATATAAAAATAGCAGTATAATATAAAAATATTGAGAAAATAATTAGATTTTCCATGAAAAAAAATAGGTAAAAGAGCAGAAAAAGTTATATGAAAAGAAGAAACTAGTAAAAATCACAGGAAAAAGTTGGGTTAAAGATCAAAAACTTTCATAGTAGTTTAAGAAATGCGGGTTTCGGCGCAGTATATATATATTTAATTTAAAAATATTGAGAAAATAATCAGATTTTCCATGAAAAATGTAGGTAAAAGAGCAGAAAAAGTTATATGAAAAGAAGAAACTAGTAAAAATCACAGGAAAAAGTTGGTTAAAGATCAAAAACTTTCATAGTAGTTTAGGAAATGCGGGTTTCAGCGCAGTATATATATAAGAAATAGCAGTATAATATAAAAATATTGAGAAAATAATCAGATTTTCCATGAAAAATGTAGGTAAAAAAGCAGAAAAAGTTATATGAAAAGAAGAAACTAGTAAAAATCACAGGAAAAAAATGTTTAAAGATCAAAAACTTTCATAGTAGTTTAGAAAATGCGGGTTTCAGCGCAGTATATATAAAAAAAATAGCAATATAATATAAAAATATTGAGAAAATAATCAGATTTTCTATGAAAAATGTAGGTAAAAGAGCAGAAAAAAGTTATATGAAAAGAAGAAACTTCTAAAAATCACTGGAAAAAGTTGGTTAAAGATCAAAAACTTTCATAGTAGTTTAGGAAATGCGGGTTTCAGCGCAGTATATATATAAAAATAGCAGTATAATATAAAAATATTGAGAAAATAATCAGATTTTCCATGAAAAATGTAGGTAAAAAAGCAGAAAAAGTTATATGAAAAGAAGAAACTAGTAAAAATCACAGGAAAAAAATGTTTAAAGATCAAAAACTTTCATAGTAGTTTAGGAAATGCGGGTTTCAGCGCAGTATATATAAAAAAATAGCAATATAATATAAAAATATTGAGAAAATAATCAGATTTTCCATGAAAAAAGTGGGTAAAAGAGCAGAAAAAGTTATATGAAAAGAAGAAACTAGTAAATATCACAGGAAAAAGTAGGCAAAAGATCAAAAACTTTTATAGTAGTTTAGGAAATGCGGGTTTCAGCGCAGTATATATATATAATATAAAATTATTGAGAATATAATCAGATTTTCCATGAAAAAAGTAGGTAAAAGAGCAGAAAAAGTTATATGAAAAGATGAAACTAGTAAAAATCACAGGAAAAAGCTGGTTAAAGATCAAAACTTTCATAGTAGTTTTGGAAATGCGGGTTTCAGCGCAGTATATATATAAAAATAGCAGTATAATATAAAAATATTGAGAAAATAATCAGATTTTCCATGAAAAAAGTAGGTAAAAGAGCAGAAAAAGTTATATGAAAAGAAGAAACTAGTAAAAATCACAGGAAAAAGTTGGTAAAAGATCAAAAACTTTTTATAGTAGTTTAGGAAATGCGGGTTTCAGCGCAGTATATATATATATAATATAAAATTATTGAGAAAATAATCAGATTTTCCATGAAAAAAGTAGGTAAAAGAGCAGAAAAAGTTATATGAAAAGAAGAAACTAGTAAAAATCACAGGAAAAAGTTGGTTAAAGATCAAAAACTTTCATAGTAGTTTAGGAAATGCGGGTTTCGGCGCAGTATATATATATAGAATGTAAAAATATTGAGAAAATAATCAGATTTTCCATGAAAAATGTAGGTAAAAGAGCAGAAAAAGATATATGAAAAGAAGAAACTAGTAAAAATCACAGGAAAGAAATGTTTAAAGATCAAAGACTTTCATAGAAGTTTAGGAAATGCGGGTTTCAGCGCAGTATATATAAAAAAATAGCAATATAATATCAAAAAATAATGAGAAAATAATCAGATTTTCCATGAAAAATGTAGGTAAAAGAGCAGAAAAAGTTATATGAAAAGAAGAAACTAGTAAAAATGACAGGAAAAAGTTGGTTAAAGATCAAAAACTTTCATAGTAGTTTAGGAAATGCGGGTTTCAGCGCAGTATATATATAAAAATAGCAGTATAATATATAGAAAT